>VUQR01027636.1:0-27120 GCA_015108515.1 Hemichromis elongatus
GGCACTTTTAGCTACCTCACAAAAAGAAATAAAGAACATCCAGGATCTGTTTCTTCACTCTTCTTTATTCTTTTTTTATGTATTATAGAAGTATCGGATCGGGACTTGTTATCGGTAGATACTCAAAATGAAATGACTCGGACTCGAGGGCAAAAAAACCTCATCGGGACATCCCTAATATATATATATATATATATATACATATTCATTCACTACATGAAAAGCAGCATTGAAAGCAGGCTACTGGTACTAGTGCTTCTAGTGTTAGCCACATTGAGGGTCTGCTGGTTGTTAGATCAGCTGATTTTTCTGAATTTAAAGTTCTGTTGAATGAATGAAGATGATAGCTGCTAGGCATACAGCTACCTTTTTTTCTTAGATTTGTGTTAAATGACCCACAGAAACGTGTGGTTTATGCAAGAATAAAGGTCAGATGTGCCCTATTAAGGTTTGGCTGACCTCGTTCTGGTCTGAAATCTTCATCTCTTTGTGTAGCTGAAGGCAAGTATAAATACATTCATACAGGGATTCAGATATTTGTGTTTGCTGTGAGTGGTGGGGTCCCCCCCCCTCCCTTTTTTTTTCTCGGCTCAACAGTTAGTTTAACTGAGATGTTGGCTTTGATGTTGCCTTTGCGTGGCTGGGCTTTAGACCTACTGTTTTTTATGCTTTCATGCTCATCCTTATTTCATGGCCTCTGAATCTATGCCAACAACAAGCCTTTCAAAACCAATTGGGGCCAAGCATGGCACAGATATCATATTCCACAACCTTATTTTAAACAAATTGATTTGTGAGAGCTTTGTTTAGACATGGCAGTATAGCTAAAAATTTCCTAATCAAATAATACATGTGTAAAACAGGGCCATGTCATGTCAGTTAAGGGACAAGGCAATGCATACATGGTGGAAAATGACATGTGTACGTTAAACATGTTTTGTGAGAATTTCATGATTGTAGGGAAAACAACATAACCGGAACTTATGGTTTAAAATAAGAAACAAAAGAATGAGGCAGAGAACATAAAACCTTTTGGACTAAAGTCTTCTGGGAGATTTTGGGTATAGGAGAAAAGCCACTAGCTGTCATAGGCTGGGTCTTTTGACCCAGCAGTGAAAGTTTCATGCCTTTTTGTATTATCATGTTCTTGTGTTTATAGTTTAGGCTTCAGTTAGTTCTGTTGATACTGAATTCTGTTTCACTATTTAGTTCTTTTCTGTCTCGGTTCCTCCCATGTCTGTCTTCCCCACTATATTAGTTATATTGTCGTGTCTTCAGTGTGCAAGTCTGCCATGTCTCCTGTGTTAGTCTCCCTCGCCCTTTGTGTGTCTTTGTCCTCTATCTCCTTCTCTGTCTGTCTGTGTTTATGTGCATGTGTCCTTTCCTGTTTCATGTCTCCCTTGTTTGTCATATGTGTCTCCTGTGGTTAAGTTCCCCTCTCCCTTTGTCTCATGCCAAGCTTGCGCATAGAAGTATACATCTCCATGTTTCCTGTTTTATTTTGAAAGTCTTGTGCTCCATGTTCAGTGTGTTTAGTTTTGCTTCCCTTGTGATGTCATTTTCATTTATATCAGCTGTGTTCCTGTCTATTTAAGTCCTCTGTCTCCCTCTGTTCAGTGTCTGGTTGTGTGTTATGTTCTTGCCGTGTTTCTAGGTTTTCATGTATCCATGGCAGGTTTTTTACATTTAAGGTTATTTCATGTTTTCTTTCTCAGATTTTCATGTTTAGGATGTTTCATGTTTTCTTTCTAGTCTTCCAATTTTAGGTTTTTGCTTTGTGTTGAATAGGTTTTGCCTTTTGTTTTGTACCTTTTAATCAGCCACATTCAACGGCTCACTTTCAGTTAAGAATCAAGTTTTCATTTTGAGTGTCTGCATTTGAGTCCTTTGTTCATACAGTCAGCTTCCACTGACAATGACACAAGGTCCGAACTGCAGTAAAATTAAAAACAAGGGAAAACACAAGGTGCCTAAACTCTTAAATTTGGCCTTTATCCCTAAATCCTTATTTGCTAGTGACAACCTTGTTGACTTTCATGAGTCTTTTAGAATTTCAGATCTGGTGTTAACGTGACAGGGTTATGGGGCCAATGTTATCTCAACCAACTTCATACCCACATGTGTTTACACTGCATCTAATGGCCTGCAACAGCCAGAGGCCTCTGGTATCAGCTGGTGTAGCTGTTTGTGTGTGACAGCTGACATTAGTGGACTGACTCACTGACAGTTTGTGCAGTCGGTGATGTCACCATCAACACAACTAACTTTATGACAAAGTAGCCTCTCGGCGCAATCTTGATTTCCAACATTTTCCTCTATATTTCTGCTCTTTCTGTCCTCTCAGTGAGCATCACATTTACTAGCAAGAAATTCAATGCATTGCCATTGGCTTCAACTGTCTGGCATTTTGGGAGATCAGCCTGGGCACATGTGAAGTTGGTGTATTGTATGTTAATTCAACAAGTCTGTTTTTTGTCATGATTAAATTTGCAGGACTGGGACCCAAGTGGACATTTAAACTGCTACCCACAGTTTTCTGTGAAAGCCTGTACACTCGCATACTTTTTTCACAGTAAACCTTATGAGATATTTTGTGATTACTTGTAAAGGTCAGTTTTCTTGTGAATTTTTTCCTCTACATTTAAACATGTATGTTTTTATTGTGTTTCTGTTTGACATATGGTTTTAGTAGTTACCTTTTATTGCTGTTATAATAATATTAATGCCAAGGTTTTGGGGAATTTCACACTCATACTCTTTGGTCACAATTGAATTACTCTTCGTTTACTTTTAACATATTTTGTGGACTATAAGGCGTACTTAAAATCCATTAATTTTCTCAAAAATCATCAGTTCGCATTATATATGAATTCTGGTTGTGCTTGCTGACCTCGAACTGATTTTTTGTGGTACACAGCGTTCAAAAAATTTGTCAAAAAATGTTTTAGTACGACTTTGGTAAGCTACCAAGCCACACCGCTTGATGGATTGTCGGCGCATTACGGCTACCGTAGTCAGGAGTCACCTAAACGTGATATACCATGTTCTGACTGAGAGATTTCTGAAAAAATTAAAAACAGCTCTGCTATCACTTCCAACATAAATGAAGACAGAAAACTAAACGTTTGTAGGGTTACTGAAGTTGGACTAGCTGGTATATAATGGTGTGCTATGTGATTGCTAACTTTTTTCCATTCGATAAAAGTTAATGTGAGGTTTCTCGATGGTTAGCGACAAATACAATCACATGGCAGGATGCTGTAAACAGACCAAACTTCAGTCAAGAGAACAACTGAGATAATCCATCCACAATTTTTTTTTTTACTTTTTGTCTTCTTTTTCTTAATTTTTTCTTTCTGAGAAATTGTCATCTCACCATCGTTTATATTATGGCTGTCAGCGTTAATCGCGTTAAAATGGCGTTAACGCAAAACCCGCCTTAACGCAGCAAATCTCCAGTAACGAGTTAACGCAGGTCGCTCTTGTGTGGGGCTGGACGGCGCTAACACATTAATTAACGCCATTTTAACGTGATTAACGCTGACAGCCCTAGTTTATACATATTCATTTTATTACTTAGTTATATTTTAGTTTCTCATAGGCAACACAAAGTATTGTCTAAACATTGGAAATGTGTCAATCTTTCTAAAAATTAATAACAGTGTTATATTTTCTTCTGACTCTAATGTGCACTAACTATTCCATATTTACCAAATTCCATATTTTTCCTTACACCTGTTATAGCTTTTTCAGTGTTTTGATCAATTATCTCCTTCCTTTTATCTTTGCTTAAAACGTGTTACTTAATATATGTATAGATCCGTGCAGACACCCTGCTTCTATCTTTGTTCAATTTCTTATTGTTTTCTTTTTTTTTTAGATCTTATTATTTAATTTTTCATAACTACTCAAACTCGTGTCAACATAATGGAAAATTATTAAATCATCATCACCCCCATATTTGTCATATTTCTGCCCACTGCTGCTACAGCCTGTGATCATTTGTTTATTCTGTATTGATGTTTTGAATTTTTTATTGAGCAGAATTGCATTCCCTTTCACCACATTTTTCATTTACAGACACACAAATATGCTTGCACACGTACACACACACACACGCAAGGATACAATTTCTAAATTAAAGTAACTCAACTCTATCTGTCTTGTTGTGTTGTTTAAAGAAAAAAAAAGGATTATTTTTATTTTACATGGACAGCAGAGCAAATGGCCTTTATTTATTTTATTGCTAGCTACCACAAATAAATCATTCAGCAACCAACCTGCACAGTTGCCTCCAGAATCTTGGTTTGCTGCTAAGTCTAACTTTTAAGCGGTTTGCAGCCTTCTTGTCCTAACAATAGGTAAGTGCTTCTATTTGTTTTATTGTTGTGATCCAACATATTGTGACTATGCTTTGGTTTTGGTTAGTCAGTGTATGTGTGCCCGGCACTATGACTGACAATGCACTGAGGGCATTTGTATGCTTCTTTTGTGCTTGTCTTCTTGTTATTAGGGTTGGGCTTCTGTTTATCTTGGCAGTTGAATTTTGATATATTCAGTGCAGTAAAAACAATTTTTCTTCACATATTTAGCTAAACAAAACATTTCAAACAAAACAAGGGCCCCGTGTGACATCTCGCCGCAACCTTATTTTTTATTTTATTTTTTTCAAAGATGATCCCCTTGCCTTTTTTTTCAGCCAGTGTTTGTGTGCCTAACAACACATTTCCTAATACAGAGCTGATGTTTTATAGCTTTTATGTTTGGTCTCTGAGATCTCAGATTCACCTCATGATGATGCGTTACGTATGGAAAAGCTAATGTAAAAAATAGCCATGTTTAATGCATACTGTAAGCCTTATGAGACATTTGTATCATGTGAGGATTTTGCACACAAACGAGGCCCTTCCCACATTTGCCTCATGCAACATAATTATGAACATTTTATACAAATGTTTTATATTAAAAATGCAAAAATGGTCACTGTAATGAATCTTATGAGGCACATAGTGCATGTAAAACATAAACAATTGCCATTATTTTCTTGTGTTTCATGCTCTTTTCCGGGTTTCCATATCTGCTTATATAGTAGTTAGCGTTTAACTTGTACGGATGCTACTTGCTGCATAAGTTTGTCAACATATTTTTGTCATTGGCATAGTTTTTCTGGGGGGATATAATTGTCTGCTGGTCTCTTCACCCTCTCTGCACCCTTGAGAAGGCTGTAGGAAATGTAAATGTAAATCAGCGTAATCTTGTATGCAGCACATTCACATAATTATTTCTCTGTAATACTGCCTTCATGGATACTCAGTTTTTTTTTTCCACACATGGGGGAGGCTGTCATACATTTTCCCTACAGAAACATTGGAAACATTTCACTCAAAGCATCACATTGACTGCAACGGCTTATTTACTGCTTTGACTTTGATACTTTTGAACCAACGTACTGACATTCATCGTTGCTTTTTCACTTTAGTGTCCTTTATAGTATTGCTGCTGGACCTGCTTTACAAATCTTAAATGGATGGTTATTTCAGCTCTTGCCTGTATAGTATTGTATGTAAACACACGTTGTATGCTTTCAGACTTTTTTTGATATACATATGAAAGTTGAATGCTGAAATATTTGACTGGTTGTTATATTTGTCCTCGCACATATGTATGTCGTAAATACAACACTTTACACACTTCGAATGCCAAAGGTTTAAACATGAAACTTTAGGATGGCTTTGAGCACAATGATGCCTGCAGCATAAGTTTACTTGAGAATCAAAGCGTTACCTCGCTTGGGTAAGTTCCCATTTGCTACTTTTGCCCACATGATATATTATGTTTTGAATTTGTTTTGTGTTCAGGCTTGCTGATGTACTTAATGTATGCAATCATGCCTTAGCATTAAACATCTCACCTGTGGTTGTTGGAGCATTCTTTTGACTAGTTTTAGGTGGTGGTGGGTTGACTTTTGTTATACTGACCACGTTGCTTTGGGGATGCTAACACCACTGTAGTTTTGTATTAATTTATAATCTTCACTCTGCTCAGATCAATAATCTTCATATTTTTTCCCTTACACTTCAGATTCAATTTGCTCAATGCTCCAATTAAAAAGGTTGCTTTAGGAAGTATTTGTCATCTGATATTAGCTGCTATCTGGAGTTTGCAGTGTGATGTTTGAAACAGCAGATACATAACTTGATATCCAGAGTAACTGTGCATCTCAGACTTTTGTTAATCTGCACGAGCTGATGTCATGGGTTCTCTTTGTGTTTTGAATGCTTACAGCTACAAGGCTGATGACACTGCTTTGCTTGCTTTTATGCTTTGCTTGATGCTAAATTCTGCTGCTGTCGTATTTTTTCACGATGTGTGTAGTGGTTTTAATTTTGGGGTTATTTGATGTTGTGGTCGAGCTTAATAATCTTTTGTTTGTTGTTTGGATTGTTCTGGTTGTGACTGGACTTGTGTTTTGATACTGCAGTTTGTTTGTTTGAATATTCTTGTGTGAGTGTTAAGTACATATTTCCCCTGTGGTTGTTTCTAGTGTTTATGTGTTCACTCAGCCTGTTGGTTTCTGTTTCATATAAACTTGAAGGAACGGTAACATTGTTGACAATCTTTTAAACAGCTCATTCACTTAAATGTTTCCTATAACGCTGTCTTATTGCATTAAACATGATAGGTTTAATGTGTCCTTATGCCTTTCTGCACAATGTTCCCATTGAACCAACTATTACACATGGCTTCAGATGGTGAATGCTGGCTTTACAGTTTTCTCTCAGTGTTTTTGTTCCATCCTACAACAGAAAAATAAGCCATAACATTAAAAATCACCTGCCTAATATTGAGTAGATCCCCCTTACGCTGCTAGAACACCCCTGACCTGCTGAGGCATGGACAAGAGGATCCTTGATCCGTGTGGCTGTGCTGTATTGTCTGTCAGTAGGCCAATTGCACAGCATCCTTTGGGTCTCATCGGTTGCACAACGAGGCCTCTGTGGATCGGCTTGTTCCTGCACATCCCGCCGATGCTTGATTGTACTGGGATCTGGGGAGTTTGGATGCTGGCTCAATGCATTGGCCTGTTTGTTGCATTCTTTGAGCAGTTTTGTGTGGTGTAACGCATTGTCGTGCTGGTGGAGGCCACTGCCATTGTGGATTGCTGTTGCTATGGAGGTGTGTGTTTAAGTAGGTAGTATGTGTCAAAATAACATCCATATAAATTTGGAGACCAGGATAGTATTGCATTGTAAGAGTATTGAGATCACTGATGTTATTCAACCCAACCATCAGTAGTTTCACAATGAGAAGCACCAACGTGTGACATTTGTTGACATAAAGCAGGATTCCACGAGATGCACATGAACAGCAGCCAACCCTGAAAGCGACTCAGGCAAATATTTACATATATACAAATTTGTATGAAAAAATAAGCAACACATCTGCGCTCTCTTCTCTCTCCCCCTGTATGTGTCTGCGAGTTAACCACACCCTCAGTCCTATTGGAGGGTCCCTGCTTCATTTCTCGCCTCTGCTTCCAGCGATAATGAACTCACCTGTTGGTAATTGTCTGATTTGCGGTCAGTTTAAGACAAAGGAAATCCTTCAGCTGTTGTTGTCAGCATTTTTGGCATTGTCTGGTTGTTGTCTTCACCTCGCCTGTGTTTCTTTGTTATGCAGGAATCCTGGTCGTGCTTGAGTGGGTTACTGAGAGCGAGAGCATTCCCCTGTGGAGAGATTATTCTGTGGACCTGTTTGTGCTTTAGCCCTGGACCCTGTTCATTAGCTCACTGCAAATAAACACACCGTCTCCGATTCCCCTGAGTTCTGCACACTGAGTTCAATCTGCACCATTGACTGCGACATTCTAATGTCCACAATTTAACTTTCACACCCAAAAGGAACATCTGACTCTGTATATTCCATGTATACAACCCATAATGCATTGTGTTGGTGACGTCACAATCCCGAGCTCTGTACTTCTGTCTCCTATATTTTACTGGGGTTTGCCCCAGGAACAGAATGTTATATAGCAGAAAGGGCAGAATATTGGGAGTGTTTTTAATGACTGGTACTGTACTTGAGGCAACTGTTGTTGTGATCTGGCGCTATATAAATAAAATTGAATTGAAAATACTGATACTGGTATTTGTTTAAAAATCTGACATATCAGTTGTTATACTTTTTCTTTCAGACACATGAAACATAAGGACATTTGCATAACATTTGTTATGTGTAATTATTTATGGATCCCTACTAAGATAATGTCATAATGCAGTTTTCAAAATTTTTAGTTTTATTATTGCAAAAATAGAGTTCTTGTTTACACTCTGCTCAGATCAGCTGTGTTGCATTTGTGGCGTTGCCTTTTGGTGGAAAAACTATGGAAAAACTGGAATCATAACATAGTTGAAGGATGTTTCTGTACCTTAAAAATTTTTATTTACTGCTTGCTATAAATGCAGACACTAATATATCTGAGAATTGCTAATACGTATATTAGTATAGCTAATAGCTAGCTAAATTGAGATTTCCTACAGAGGATATAACCAGGAAGATGTGGGTACTGTTTATATTGTGTGTAACTTTTTTAGCTTGAAACATTAAATTATCATGAACTCATAAAGATACAGTATAAGGAAACAGATTCCCTGGTTTCCAGATTTTGTGAGTCTCTAACAGTTACAGATATGAAACATTTGCTCTACTCATGTTTTTCATGTTTGCTAATATTATACAAGTATTTATTCTACTTGTTCAGGTGAACCCACGGCTGGAAAAGGCACACCCAAGTGGGCCTTGTGTCCTGGGGAACTGCAGGGGTGACGCTGAGCAGGTTCTGTGAGCCTCCAAAACGATACAGACTTACAACCACAGTGAAGTGCCCGAGCAAGAGGAAAGCAATAGAAATCCTCTTTCTCCTTTTTCCCTAACACAGGACTGAGCTGGCAGTAGTACAAGGGTAGGATAAATGGAAGTACATCAGAGTGGAGGGATGAGATTACCCTGGTTGGGATTTGGATTGGGACTTTGAGGAAATGCTGAAGGTGGGAGTACAGAACTAAAGTTCTCACCTAAGCTACTCCAGGCTGGAGGACCGAGGTCGGCTGAAGGATGAGAGAAAAGCCTGAAATATAGAAAGTTCCTGTCTCTTTCTATGTAGTCTGTGTCGAGAAAACTGGTGAAAAGCATTAAACGTGCTCCAGTGTGCACGTGCACATGCTATTCATAGTAGGATACTGCGACACTGATATCCAGTTAAGTTGCTATGGTAAAGTGCTATATCTACACTGTATGAAAACATATTAGAAGCAATTATTTGTGCACAATTAGACATTTTGTTGGTTGCATTAGTTAGAATTCCCTTGCTAATGCACACAATTAGAAACACTTTAGCAAACCATTTGGAGTGTGTGTGTGTCTGCATGCGTGTTAAAATGAATACATCTTGGAATATTCCATAGAACAATTAAGCTGTCCTCTTAGCTTCTTGGGTAGTTCTCAACAGTTACAACAATAGCATGCAAGCCTCACTTTCTGACCTCACGACCCTGTTATTGGTGCAGTGGAGATTAGCGAATGGTAAGCTTAACAATATTAAAAAGGCAACACTACAGCACTGTGCAGAATACTAACAGCGAGTCCTGTGCTACATTAGCACCCTCTCAAAGAGTGGGTATCATTAAATTTTTACAGCTCTTCTGCTTTTGTCTTGGCATTACAGCTTTTGTCACTTGAAGTAACAAAATACATCACAGAGCAGAATTTATGTGATGTTTTTTTTTCTTTTTCTTTTTTGTACGCAACGTCTTTTAACCACATGCAAAAAGCTGACCTTCTTCAGCAGCTACTGCAATAAGACTGCTTGTCATTTGTGTGTTTTGCCTAATGTTTTTGTATATGGTATCGATTTAGGGATTGTCTCCCTCCTGCTGTGCTTAAAAACACATTTCAGCAAGCTTTTCACCTTAAGTCAGCGGGTTGTCAAAGTCCTTATGAAGACACGTTCTGAGCATCCCTCCTCTTTCCTTAATATGAAATGTTGTCTTTCCTGTTGTAGTTGTAATCGCAAGTGCAGTGCTTGGCTTGTCCTACTGTGATAAGACATTTTTTTTTGCTGCTTTGGTCTTTAATCTACAGTCTAAGAACATCACGCTGTGTCCTGAATTTTTGCAGGGAACATAATTTTACTCTAACTGTAAGAAAAGAATTACTACAACCGGCATGGTATTTACAAGGGAATGTGCTTGACATTTCATTGAGTCTTGAGTCAGCTAAGCGCAAAAGTTTCATTCGTTTACTTTTCCTTGCTTTTACATTCATGTACTTTTTGCTGTCAGTAGGATGTGACGGACTGTATAGACTGCCTAAAAGCAGTCTGAAAAGTTATAAAGGGTAAATACTGTGTCATGGCTCTCTATTTCTTTAATTTAATTTTATGTTAACAAAAAACAGGAAGCACAAACAGCACTTAATACCATGTAGGGTGAAAAAATACGGTTCATTTTACATTGTTGCCCACATACAGTCCACTTTGGGCCCGTTCAGTGTAAAGTAGTTTAACTGCACATTTAATTCCTGAGAAATCTCAATATAAAAAAAGAAGTACAATTTCAAAAGCACATCCCAATTTTCTCTACATGATAAAGAACTGCTGCTTTAGTTCATGAAAGAAATTTGTCAGCACAACTTTTTGGGCTTAAATTGTAAGAAAATATTATTGTAAGAAATTAACTTGTAACGTCTGGTAACTTTTGTGGAGTTATAAAGCAGACATTTTTGGTTAATTCTCAAAATGTATAAAAATACAGGTTAAAGTCTCAAATGTTTGTCCTCCTTTACATTTTCTAAAGCATTCCAATGGGCTGGATTACCGTCTTTGCTGATTTTGGCCCCTGCGCCTTATGTTTGACTTGCCTGCTTTAAATGTTGTAAAACCTCAGCTAATTAGTAGGGAGCTAAGAATAGTTAGCTTATATGAAAAACCCAAAGTTAGCTGCTGTCGCATTGTACCTTCATTTAATTTGCAGAACTGCACCAGTGTGTATTTATTAATTTACTCATTAGTGAATTCAGAAGGTTATCAGCTGTATGTCCGTGATGAGTTTTCTAAGGGGAACAAAATGTTTTAAAATGATGGTGCTTTGATCTTTAAAGAGGGACCAATCACAACTTGTCCCTCTCTCATCACTGACCGGATTGCATTGCAGCAATTCGCAGAACCGGAGACAAAAAGGCAAAGAAAGTGGCACCGAGGTGGCCTCCTAATTACCAAGGAAAAATGGTTATTTCATGGCTTACTTTAAACATTTATAGGCTCTGTTCCTGCTGTCAGCATGGGAGCGAGGAAACTACATTATGTAACAGCCTCAAAACGAACCTCAGTTTCCTTTCCTTTTCATGCTTAAGAGTTCGTAGATGCAATCAAATAAACATGGAGACTTTTACTATAACTTCTAGGAAAATAGGGCTTTGAGGAAGGATTTTGCAAGTGCATCAGGTGCCCGTATAATCATTAAGGATCCGTTTTCCTTTGGTCGTGAAAAACTCTCTGTGAACCTAACGTGAGCATGTAAAAAAAAAAGAAAGAAAGAAAAAAAAAGTAAACGACTGCATTTGAATTGTAGATACTTCTGATAAAGTAGAAAAATACCATGAATTATTTATTTCATCATGACAACGTTATAATTAAATGCATTAACACAAAATAGTCCTCTTTAATTATTCAAAGCCAGTGTTTTTTGTGAAGGAATGTCATGTAGTTTGTTGAAAACGAGGAGGTTGCATGCATAACTGAGCAGCCGTATTTCCATAATAGGATCTAAACTGTATTCAGAGCAGTAGAAGGTTAAAAAAATACATAAGAGAGAGATGACGATTTGTGTGGGGCCTCCAAAAACATCATATCTGCTGCATATCTGAATTATTTTTTGCCACCAAAATGCAAGTATTTCAAAAAGCTAGTCAAAAGTGGGAGCTCCAGGCTAAAGATTCTTGCGTCTGCTTTTGTAGCGAGATAATTGTATTGTTTGGTATAGCCTTCAGTGTTATCCACATCATGGAGGTATGCTTGCAGACAAACAGACACTTGTCACTTTCAGTTTTACTCATGCTTGGAAGTATGCAAGGTGTTAGTTTCAGTCTTGAAACATCCAGTTATTGAGTGATTACTTGACAATTATTGCACCCACAGTGAAGATATTCCACATCAGATCCTGACGAATAGCTCTCCCTCTGAGAAGGCAGATGCCATTGAATCTCAGCCTTTTCCCAAAGATTTTGGCTTAAATTATTAGACAATAAAATCAATTACCTACATTGGAACATTCAATCATTGGCCTAATTGCGGTTAATTTAATGCCTCAGTTGAAACCGATTCTATTTATTGTACAGTTGTGAATTAATCAAATGTAACTGGCCTGAGGGAAGAAGACGCACGAAATGTGTGTTTGAGGTGAGAATATGTTTTCTGTATAGTGAACAGGCCATTAAACTTAGATTCAGCCTTAACTTTCCCAACAAGCCCCAAGGCTTTGAGAAGGGTTATGTCCTGAAAGTCGAATCATGATTTCTCCAATTCGATTGAGTTGTTAAATCATTTATCCATATAATGTGAAATATGCCATCTGAGTTGCTAAACTCTACAGAGCAGTTTAGTGTAAGTTAGATGATTTAAGAGATGTGTTTTAGTGTACAGCTATTTAGATATTGTGTGCACTATTTGCTGCACATAAGAAAGGGAATTACATAAGAGCCCGTGTCAGTTCACGATGTGTTCATATCTCTCTGCTTGCCACTCATTAGTTGGTTCAAACAGTATAGTTTAGAAAACTTTGAAGGATGACTAGACAGCAGCAATTAAAAAAAATCTTCTGAAGAACCTTAAAAAAAAAAATAGCTGCAAACCCTCAGAGAAAGAAGTGCCATATCATTTCTTGGGGAAAAAAAAGAGGTGGATATTTGAAATCTTTGTTCTGAATGGCCGGATCAGATTCCTAGACTATTAGAAGAATTTCTCCAACACACCTTAAAATGTTAAAATCTGGGTGATAGAGCAAATGTAAAATGCAATCGACTTATCTTGCAATTGCAGACATTTTCTGGTGATGTTACTCTTATTTAAAGTAACTTTGCTGTTGCTCCAGAGTCTTGTCCTTCCATTATTCACTTTCAAGTGTTTAGGTTCTAATCAGAGTAAACAGCAGTAATGTATGACACATCTTATTCACTCTATGAATGCAGCTTGTGTGTGAGACTTCAATGCAACATGCCCCAAACAGAACATCAGTCCTGGGTGTTTTGACGAGTACAACAAACCACATGCCTGTCTAATTGTGCATCTGTAAAACTACATTTCCCTACTCCAAATGTCTCATGTCCCAAGTGTCTCTTTAATGGATTTCTCAAATTATGTACAGCTCAAGAATATATGCACTTGTATATATATGTACATCACAGAGAATTTTAATATTAATATGCAAACAACATCGACAACTAACTTATTCTCCTCTCTAAAAATGTCAGAGTAAATAATCTTTATTATATTAGGATTTATTTTGTCCTGTCAGTGTTGGAACTAAGCCACTACCAACAAAGCTGCGGCTCTACTGAAAGTTTGAAAGTTCAAACTGTCCATGATAAAGCAATGTCTTCAGGTAAGATCACAGATTGCACTCATCTCACACTCACACCGAGGAGCTAATGATAAAACAGCCATGACTATTTTGTTTCCATCTATAATGCAGCAGAGTCGGCTCGAGTGTTTGCCTGACTCTTGCATGCTTTCAACTTAGATTGCAGAAGCTTTCACAAAATCTGTAGCCTCCAGCATCTGTCTCATTGTTAGTCTGCCTCTATTTTAAGTGTTTTATGACACCAAGCAGTTGGCAGAGATGGAGGGAAGAAGAAATATCCTGCTGCTGAATAAATGCAGAAGATAGAGGAGCACCGTTAGCTATTGTCCACACGGAAATGGGATTTACACAGGCTTCAGTGACACTGAAGTAAAGAACTGTCACGAGTACGATAACCACCGTTTGTGTTAATTTTTTCAGATTTAATAAAGAAGTCTTTCTGTCTCAATTTTAAGATGAGATGCAAAGTGTGGTGAGAAATGACAAATAGATGTAGATAAACAGCTAGATAGATCTACAGTACTGTGCAAAAGTATTGCGATCATCAAATCTTTATGTTTACCTAGAGCCAGATTGTCTTGTAAGCTCTCCAGGTTTTCAGGAGGTATTTCTAAACGTATCTTTGGACATTGGCTGCTTTTTCATTCATTTTCAGTCCAGTCTTTGTACCTCTCAATTTTCAGAGGAATGTTTTTTGTTTGTTATGCTACTTAAAGTATGACCCTTTAAATCATTCAATCTAACTAACTCAAGGAAATTAACAGTAATATGTCTACACATAGCAGACAGCTTAGCAACGAACCAGTTTGCAATAGTATCTTTTAGCACTTTGTCTCTGTTACTGTTTTGCCTGTGGCAATGCCACATGCTTCATTTAGTTGAATCTAAAAAAATTCCAAAGATAATATAGGTTGTGTGAAGCGTGCATTAAAATAGTTTTGCACCAAGAATTCCCAATGCACTATTGGCTGAAAACTTGGCATTTCTTGGAATGCTGTACAGTTTATCCTTAAAATATTAAGTGAAAAGGATAAAAGAAATGGTAGGTCCAAAATTATAATCTACAGCATTTGAAAGCCATATCCTTAGAATAGGAAACTAGCAAAGACCTGACAAACAACCTGAGATTTGCATCTGACCTTCAGTTGATCCGTCTGCTGTTTGCCGAAGTCTCATCAGACATGATCTGTGAGAGGGAGGCTGAGAGATGCCAAATTATACAAGAATTTGAATGAAAATCAGTGGTAATGTGTCTTATGCAGTGATAAATTTGAATTTGACATTTTTTGTTCAAATCAATTTCTGTGGAAGAGGTCAGGAGGGAGGTACAACAGCGAATGTTTACATCTATCTGTAAAACACGGTGGAGACTGTCATGGTCGGCATTTCAGACAGTGGTGTTTGATGTCTTGTTAAAACTGATGTCACATTTTGATCCACCATGCAGCACCATCCTGAACACGTCTACTTTCATTTTTTGTCAGTGATCCCAAGCACACTGTCCAATGCACTAAAATGATACCTGGATATAAAAACACAAAATGCAACACTCAGTTATGGACTTGCCTCCCCAGAGTCCAGAACTCAACATTGTTGAACCAGTATGGGATCATCTTGACAGAGAACGGAATAAAAGGCAGCCATCATCCAAAGAAGAGCTCTGAAATATCCTTCAGGAAGTCTGGAGAACTGTTCTTGAAGACTACTAAAAGATATAAGAAGAAAGCTTGCCTGGGAGAGTTCCGGCTGTGTTGAAGAATAAAGATCGTTGTACCAAATATATAAATACCCAAGCTCGTTTCAATTGTAAAAACTCTGTTTTTGCCTTATATACTGTATTTCCATGTATGTTTGCACGGTTCACTGCTTTTTTCCCCACTGTCCCATAGGATGTAAAGAAATGAGCAGGTGACGCAAGACTTTCTCACAGTGCTAAATATCTAGAACTTGATTTGTTATAATCAGTTCAATATGGGGCTTCATAACTCAGGATACTCAAGGATTTTCTGCCAATCATGTTGGTCACTTAGAAAATCACGCTGTTAACAGTTTGTGAGATCAGTGGCGCGCTCGCTGAAGCAACTGAGCTCACTTTGGGTTGCACTTTGAGAACTGTCCCGCTGAGGTGTCCCTCCTGCTATCACTTGTGACGCAAAACCCTTCTCAGAGGAGTAATAGCATTTTTATGTGGCATATCAGGGTGACTGATACCTAAGTAACAGTGCTGACAAATATGGGCCAACATGAACACACAGTCAAAAGAATGACTTCTCAGCTGAGAGATGCTAAGGGACTGCCTACGTCTTGGTGGACAGACTACATTAACAAACCCACAATGTATCTGCCCCAAAATGTGACAAAGGGGCTGTCTCTGTTGTCTGCAGTGGTAGCAGTCATGGCGGTGCTGTAGGTGCCAGATGGCACAGTCAAATAGAATGCGTGGACTAGTGAGTAACGTAGGAGACTGGATGTGTGACATGATTGAATAAAAGAGTCTTAAATATTATATTGTACTGTTGTGAAAGCAGAATGCAGCTGAGTCAGTACCTTCTCTTACATTTAGACTATGTTTGCTACAGTCCACAGTTATACAGTGAGGCCTAATATATCTTCTATGGGTAATACCCAAGTCTATAACTAACCTTAATCCCTATGCCACAATATATTTTGCAGACCTATCGTAAGCCAAATACACCCAAATACTGTAAATATTATATAGTATAAACAAATAAGGGATAGTTACATTTACAGCCTACAGCAAAATTCTCTCTGGGTTTGTTTTACTTGAAAGAAACCTTATGTTGTGTGCTGAGTGCTAAACTAAATCAATGACCTAAAAAAAGGCAAACACTTTTTTACAAATCTGACTGATGGGGTGATGAGGAGTCCAAATTTTAATTAACTTTTGTTTCTAAGGTTGAAGCTTCATTCCCAACACTGAACATAGGGTAGCTTGCCAAGGACAGTCTTCTAGAAAGGTCATTTTAATCAAACAGTCAAAACTGGACCATCATCTAACAACATTTTTTGATGAGCTAATTTCTAACTAACTTAATTTGAGATTAAAAAAAAATAATAATAAAGAAATGTGTCTGTAAGAAACCTGCAGTCGCAGATGGCTTAATTTTATGTTTCTTTAGAAGGGTGCCTTAGTTGCACAGTCAGGCTGAGGGCATAAAATATTTCAAAATGAGCGAAGGTCCATGACAAGGTCAACATGCTGTTTTTTTGGGCTTTAAACTACGCGAAAGAAAAAGGCAATGAGTTCATTATCTCAACAAGGATGCCTGCTCGTTAGTACAAGAACGCATAGCTTGCTATTAGCTCCAGCAATCTGGTCAGAGTCATTAATTTCATGACGGTGTGGGTAATTTTGCACTGAAACTGGAAGAGTAAAGATGAAATAAAGATGGCTCACACTGTGCTTCCCTAGATGTTAATAAATGTTTGACAGGCTCCGTGTGTTAGAGCTTTAGTGTGAAATTCGAAGACGGCTGATGGAAGAGCTATCTCGAGAAGAAAGTCACTAGTTATAAAGTTATAAACTCCCACGCTGATTTCTGTGTAGCTAATCAATAAAACTTAATAAACCTCCACTTTGTCATTCTGCTGTTCAACCACATTTAACATGTGACTTTGCATGTAACTGCTGGTTGGTGTATTTTTTGAGGAAACTGTGTATGTGTGTGTGTGTGTAGGTGTATTTTTTTGTGCAAACTTATCACTGTAATCTATGGAAAGGTAAATTATTAAATAATAATAGGTTAAAACAGCTAGTAAATAAATAGCTGCTTTGATGACTTCCATTAAAATTGCAGTGCTCGTGCACTTTTGATTTTTGTGAATGCTAATGCGCAGAGATGAGGGGAAAGGAAACAAAAAGAATAAACCAAAGCTGAGCAGAAGGTCTCTAAGCCACAGGCAGATGTTAGTGCTGCTCAGGAGATTGATAAGGTCATGGCAGTGATCAAACTACAGTATATTAGGAACCCGGGCTTCGTTTATCTTATCTTCAAGCTTTAAAAAGACCCAACAAGATTTAAATGTTGACTTTTCCTACACCATTTGTATTGTTTTGCAGATATCGCCCTGTGTGACAGCACAAATCTTAGCTACTTTGGCAGATTCATTACAGATTCCCACAGCACCTCACCATTCTTCCTACAAACCATATTTAGTGAGATTTCTTTTTTAGTTTTGCACAATTGGCCTGAAAGTGACTTTGCTTTGATATAAACTATAATCAAGTACAATGCAATGTGCACTTCGAATGATGTGTGCATCCCACAGCTAAAAAAAAAAGTCCTCTTTTGCCTCAGTGTTTGACTTTGATAGAAGGAAAAAAAACTTAAGAGAAATGGTATAGTAGAACGCCTGAAGTCACTGGAGATTGTAGTTAAGAGTAAGTGAACCACATCATGACTTCAATGTGCTACTTTTATTAAACCACCCAGGACACTGCTGGCCCTGTGCCAGAGGAGGGCATAGAGAGGTGGTGGTGGTGGTTGGGGATGGGGTGTTAGTTTAAAGCATTGATGGAAAGAGCAGCAAAGACAAAAATCAATATTTGCAGGGTGGATGAAAATTCCCTCGGCTTCCAAGCTGGTTGTCTGGAGGAGTTTGGCTGCTATTCTTCCCTGCTGTTTTCTTCTCTGGGTGTCCTTTATCTCTTGCCAGAATCCCTCATTCTCTGTGCTTATTGAAAACCGAGGGAATCCTCAAGAGGTGAGTAACATCCATTTGGGAATTCTACATCCATCGCATGCTTTGCAGCTACAGTTCTCCACACTCTGAGCAGTGACCTTTTCTATTGTACCTCATTAGTGCATTTGTGCATGTGAGTTTTAGTACTGGACGTGTGTACCTGTAGGTTATTGATGCATCTTTGTCCCAGTCACTGCTTCTGTCACTCTGAGCTGATATATGAGGACCTACTTTACCTCCCGCTCCCAAGATCCTTTGCTGCCTCTGGCTAATTTTTCCGCTGTGTATTGATGTAAAGACCGAAAGTCCAGTGTTGGTCATGCCCTTTAACCCCACCCTTTAAAATATGGAAGCCAGTGAATTGAAAATTTGCTGGCTTGTTGTTTTTAATACTGCATTAAGTGTAAATATACTTGGTGTTAATAAATTAGACTATTAATAACAACCGATACAGAAGAAAATGTAACTGAGCCCCTAAGAATAAGCTCGAGGAACTGTGAAACAAAATATATCTGTAAATCTGTTCCGAATGCTGTCATCTCTGTCACATGGAGGCTTAGCTAGAAAGCACATGTTACACATCAGTCATTGCCCTCCGCTTCATTTGCAATGAGGCAATCAGTCAAGATGTCCCAGTGAGCATGTGTCAACTGGTGGCAGTGATGGTATAGGCTAGCGGGGGTGAATTCAGAGTTTTTTGCCAGATAAATCGTCAGTGGCAGCTCCCAGCAGTTTCTGCCAAAAACACTTGGCCCTCAAAAACAAGCCAGTGCATCTATGTAGGCCTCCTTATTGGATAAGTTAAAACATCCCAACATCTTAATTTCATATTGACACAAACTCAGCTGTGAGGATAATTGTGGATTTGTTGCTGTGCACACTGAAACAGAGAGAGCGGGAGAAGGCAAATGGGGAGCGCTGGAGTATTAAATCTGATTAACCAATCAGATAACTCCTGTAAAGCAACATTTGTGTCTGGATGCAATTGCCATTTTGTGCTGAATGTTTAGCCACACAAAACCTGCTCAAAGGGCAGCGCAGCATGTTCTGATTGCATTGCATTCTGCCAGAGCATGTAAGTGCACTTCCAATCTACATTATGCTATTAGCAATTTTCATTACGTTATATTCTTTCATGCAGTCTTCTGTATGTAAGTAATAAGCGAGCAATTTGGTCACATCAGTGGAAATGAGTTACAGCCATGATTTGTTTTAACTTCAAGCAAGTCTGTAACGTGAGGTCTGTACTACAAAGTAGAATGAGGCTTCAGATGTAATCCAAACTGACCCTGTTACTGTGGCAACTTATGCCGTAGACGTCACCTAAACTAATCTGGATTAGGTTATGTTTAAGATAAGTATAAAACACCTACTGGCAAATCAATTAATGTTTCACTATTCCAGGAGATGCTCTCTGACATCAGTGTATGACTGACTTTAGTTTTTTTTTTTTAAAGATCTAAAGTCTTTGCCTTTCCCTGTTAACCATCAATAAGAAACATAGATTATTAGTAGTGTTGTGGAAGGTCAAACTACAGCAGACAAGCAAGACATGCGCTGTCATAAAGACATATCTGATGACTGGAGGCATAGAGACAGTTGCCACTTTTTATAGAGGAATCTTATCAAGCACCTTATTGGATAAGTCACCCTTACATTTGAAGGCATCCCATCTATTTATTATGACAAAATGTCCCACATCCAGTGGAATTTCCCCCAAAATCATATTTTCTGAGAAAGGGCTCCTGCCAGTACATTTCATCCTTGTTATTGCCAAACTAAATATCATGAAAGGTGAATATGTCCAAAAAACAGCTGTTTTGCCAGACAAACTGTCTTTACAGCAGAAATGACCTTGCGAGTGCAACTTAGGGTGAGTATGGCTGTGTGTGATAATAACTCTGGATATAAAATATTTAGGATGTAAGACAAATTGATTAAAAAAGGGTAGAACCAATAAACCACACGTTTCATTAGAGAAGAGGTACCTTAAAAATGTCTGTCCTACTTCTTTTTAGTATTCAACGATTTCATTCTCCATTAAAAGTAAGTATTAATAGAGCGATATGATCTGAAAACAGAGGGTTGGGAGAGACCAGCAGCTCTGTTTCTGAGTGTGGTCCTATTAGATCAGCGTGATTATATTAGTTTAGGGGAGAAGCCTGAACCTGACAGCTCACTGTGTGGTTCTTTCACTGACTTATTTGTGTTTAATTTTTATAAGTGATTTTACTTGCATTATTGTCACAAGCTTCTTAAATTGCAGCATTATTTTGACAACTTGTTATAATGAATATGCTATGTGTATGGTATGGCAGGATTCTTGGAGCCATGGATTTAGGGACAGTACTTTGTGAAACCAGCTCATAAACTAGATTTATAACCATCTTTGTGTTTCCGCTCTGCCTGATTGCCAATGTTAGGTTACGAAACCCAAATATGAAAGATGCTGGCTATGTTGAAGCAAGTTCAGCATAACCAGGCATGGCCTTGCTTTCAGCGTCTGAAGAGTAAAATGTCTTTCAACTTTTAGTCCAATAATGAGAGATTACTTGGAAGAACTGAACATGATTTACTGAGAAAAATAAATATATTTGGCGATGAGACTGATGACCCATCATGGTAGAATAAGAGGATTTACGAGAGGACCCCCCAGAGTCTAGACGCTGGCGGTGGTGAAGATGAAAACTGAGGCTTGAATAGAGCTCTCGCTGAGGTGTCTGATGTGGAGATGGGGAGGAGGTGGGTTGCAAGAAAGACAGCCTGAGAGGGAGAATGACAGAGAGCAAAGATTTAAACCATGCAAAGTAGAGGCTGATTAGCTCAAAGAAGGCAGGCGAAAGGATCATTGGACTAGAGTCATGATGTCAATATTGAGATTGACAGCATGGGAAAGCACTAGACATGTAAGGACCAGGAAAGCAGCCGAACACCCAGAAGAGCAGGCAGTGGAGTGATTACAGCTCTTCCTTACTGAACTTACGTAGAAGCTTCTTTTTTTTTTTTCATTTAAAAGAGTTGTTGACTTGCTGCACTGGACTACATATTAGAGAAAACCATGCTGAACACGCTGAGGTGGATTCTGAGTGTGCCGTCACTCTTTTCGTAACAGAAAACTACAGTCTTGGCATTCAGCAGGTCTCCACAACTGAAACTGAATCACCGGACTTCTCGCCCTGATTGTGAGACATCACCTGATTCACAGTCCTTACTCTCTTACTTCTGCCATTTTCTCACAGGCTGATTGAACCCATCTTCCTGCCTCCCTCCAGCTGGTGTCTCCACCACACACCAGATGGCTCAGATTGCCTGAAAAACATTTACCCTTTCAGTCTGAACGTGACAGAGTCTTTGCCAAGCATTCACATACTTATCACCAGTATGGAGGTGGCATAGTGGCTGAGTGGTTAGCACTGTCATTTCACAGCAACAAGGTTCAGAACTTGTTTCTGTGTGGACATTTTTAAGCTTTGCCTCGTGTTTGTGCCGGTTTACTTACACCTACAAAAGTTGAAGATCAGACAAAATGTCTCAGTGTCTTTGCAATGATTGCCCTGGCCTAAATAGACTGGTACAAAGTCCATCCCAACTTATAAAAACGAGAGCAAATGCAGACACAAGGGCATTTGAGCGCAGGATAGTTGTTGATTCTGACTGACACAGTGCAAGCATCCAGCATCCCCAAACAACCCAGATATCCATTGGCAGTCAATGTCTCATTTGTCATATTAAAAGAAGGAACAAAAAATATTGGTTCAGCAATGGTTCAGCATTGATTGACTGATGCAGGAATCACTCAGCCAGAAAGGACAAACAAGGAGTTGTGTGTTTTTTCCCCCCCTTACCAGCACAAAAACCATTCCACACAAAATGGGTCAATAGCAGCACAGTGATGGTACTGCAGTCAAAAGTTTTTTATTGTATGTTTCTTTAAATCTGTACTTCAGCCATTTGGAATTGATTTACTATTGAATCTGAAAGTGAGCTTCTTAAAAGTTTAAAATGAATATTTTAAGGATGCCTTAGGTGGTAAAATTAGTCATAGGCCTTTGTTTAGCTGAATATTCAAAACTGTTATATAATGACTAAATCAATACACGAGAAAAATGAAATCATACTTGAAGAATATCAAATGAATGAATTAAATCAGTGAGAGAATAATAGAAAATAAATGAATAAACCCATAAGGAAATAATACAAGAATTATCTGTGAGAAATATTTGACTATTGTTGTATGTTTTTTAAATTGCTTCTTGCAGGTTATTAAACTAGCAGACATTGGAACACCTAAGAGAAGATTACTTGAGAGCCCAAAGTACCTTAAGGCCTAATTATTCTTCTATAAAACCTTTGTTTCAAATCCACTTTGGAAAATAAAGTAACAGCAACAACACATGGTGCACACCGTTGCATAGTAACAGACACAAAAATGGGTGAGGACAGAAACATCCAGAAGTGTAAAACCTTTATTTACCCGTGGCATGACACCGGCCAGTGCAGGACACAGAGGTTAATTGTCTGACCTTCTCTTACTGTCAGGCCAAAGGGTGAAACTCAGACACTCTACCAGGACCTAATCTGTGCTGGGATGGTAACATTCAAGCCTCAAGGTTTTAATTACATCTGTGAGTAGTCCAAATAAGAAATAATGCAGCTACTTAGATAACTACCTTTACTAAACACAAACAAGCAACCTCCCATTTAAGATCAGTGCTATGTTCTTTTATGAACAACTAGTTCTGGTTTACAACATCATAACATGTTTAGTCTGATCACAAAAAAGTATTCAGTGGAACTGTCACGGCTGCGACGGCAGACGTGTGGGGTTATGAGTATGAGAATGTGGAGAGGGACATACAACAAAAGGCAAGGTGGTGAGAACAGAACCAAGGAATAACCTAAACTGGGAAAAACTAAGAATTAAACAACAAACCTGAACACAGGGAGACAGAGAACAGAGGTACATGAAGCACAGAGGAACACAGACAGACCAGCCACAAGCAGGAGAAAACAACGGGCGTATATACGCAGTGGAGTAATCAGGGAATAGGAGACAGGAGGGAAACACAGCTGGGGGAAATCAGGGCTAACAAGACTAGGGAAGCAAAACTGCACACATTCACATAAGATATGGACCTTCAAAGTAAAAGAGGAAATACATGACAGACACAGAGACCCAGACTACAACCTGAACTTAACAGACAGACTCACAAGCAGACACTATGACATCATGGACAGACAGAGGGAACACAGAGAAGTGGGTCCAGGGTGGGCACAGAACAGAAACCTAACAAATGGCAAATCTAAATGAAAGACATAACCAGAATAAACAAGAACAGAGAATATTATAAGGAAACACAAAACACTGAGAAGTCAGACTCAGGACCATCAGTAAATCCTCTAATTTGCAGTAGGTAGATGGGGAAAATTACAAATTTTATACTAAATTGATATATTTTTATATAAAATAAATGATCATCAATATTTCTATACATTATGAATAAAAGCTTGTTATTTTTCTACATTTCTATTACCAAAAACTTTCCAGTGAAGATGGAATTTGGAATTTGTTTATGCCAAGTTATATTACTATTGTTCATCATAGAAATTCATCCTATCAATACATAATATGAAAAAAATACATATTGCATATGGTAGCGTTGTTAATGCTATAAGCCCAAACTGTACTGCATGTATCAGAGAATGTTTCTGATGATATAACTCACACACATCCCTGTACATCTGTGGTTTATGTGCCTTACTCTCTTGCAGATTTAAACTCATATGTGTGGCTTGCTGACAGTCAAGCTTGTGCAGGAACCTGAATGTTATTATAGGAAAGGAGGTCTCTGCCAGTTTCATGTTAGTGTTTTACACAGTATGCTTCCATAAAGACCAAGCAATTCATAATGGCGTACGGGAGACACTCCAGCTAGTGTGAGAAATATGAACATATAAAGAAGATAATAGAAATGTGATAATTGAGGTGTTCTGCAGAAATTTGAGGGTACCTTGATATGAGTCGTGCGAGCTGACCTTGGTCAGACATCTTGATACTTCAGACTTGTAATGGGAAGAAGTGAGGGATGGTTGATAAAATAGCCGGCTTTCAGCATTTGCCAGATCCATTATAATTTGAAGAAATGATGGCTTTTATGGAGTACTTTTAGTCCACTTTTATACCGTTTGAGTCAAGATAAAAGAGCCTTTCAAATCTTCCATGGAGAGATGATAGCAGCACAGTAATAGAGGTTAACACTGCTTTTTTTGCCAGGTGTAAAGAAAATGTACAAATATACTGTAAAAACTATTACCTTGAAATTAAATTTATCAATGTGTTGTCGTTTATATCACACCCTTATAGCTGCCTTGTGTAGAAATATTACATCAACCCCCAAATTACTAAAATAAAAAAAATATTTGTCTACATATTTTTTGTCAGAAAAGTAAGAACTACTGTCCACATACATTTTTGATGAGTCATTCATCAGGGTTTGCTCTTAGTACCAAAAGAAGTCCTTATGCCCTAACACATAATAAAATGTAGAGAAAAAGCCGTTGCAGTGTCTAGAGAGAGCCTTATATGAAGCTTTATAGATGGTATGGAAAAACAATACTAGTGAATTAAGCCATGAACTCAATTCTAAACAAGTTTAAAATAAACTGGAAAACGTCACCCAAGACTTGTGACTGACCTTAACCACACTGTTGAGGTTGAGTTTCAAATATATGAAAGTCATCAAAATGCTTTGCTTATGTACAAACCTTAAATCTGGATGTTTTAATTTCAATGTTGGAGTTTGTAGTAGTCAAACACTGCATGGGAGTCACTACATATATTTAAACCCGGTAAAGTGTTTACAGTGTCAAAATGCTGTCACACAGTATTGAATGACAAACTCATTGCCTAACCATTTCTTTGTTTGGTGGCAGTGTGTACATTTTCCACATTGCCTTTTAATGCCTATAGCAATGCACAGAAGGAGGCAGGTGGCCAGTGACCTCTGAAAGCAGGTCCCTCTGGATGCTGGCTGATGACAGTAAAAACATGGGCAGGAATTGTATTAATCAGATTCTACAGCCATAATGTGGAAAATCCAACATCTGTCTGAGCTTTATATAGAAGAGCCTGGGGCATGATAAACCTGCAGTCATTTGAATGGCACAAAAATATGGGCTTGAAATGCAACACTCTTCCCCTTGTGAATAGATCTCCCAGGCTCCCTTTTGCCTTTTCCTTCCCTTCTCAACATCTCTGCTTAATTTTACTTTCCCTCCAATTTCCTCATTTGCTGTCTCATATGCTCTCATGGTCTTTTTGCCTGCAGTTCCCGTCTTTCATCTTCCACTTACAAACCAATTGCCTGGGCAGCTATACCCCAAATCTATCTTTTTTTTCCTTTTCTCTTTTTTTTTTATCCTCCCACTTCTGCATTCACTCGACCACTTGACTTGTCCTTCTGTCATGTCCTAACTCTCAACAGAGACTCTGAGGAGTCTCTAGGGATGCGGCATAGCTCTCAGAGTGGGTAGGTAAGGTGCAGGTGAAAGAATATAAATAAGTGTGTGTTTTCTGTTGAATGATTAATACTTTGCTGAGTGCTTAAGGTTGAATTTAAAACCAGATAGACAGGAGACATTACAAGACATTTCAGTGAAAAATGCTAATGAACCCCAAAGACAAAGAAAGATTTCGCAGTTTGATGTATATGTATCAACTATATAACACAGAAACAATACTATCATGTTTATTTGTTAGTCATAATAATCACACACCCAAAACACAAAGAATAATAAACAGTTGACGAGTAAGCTGAAGAGATGCAAACAGCATTTATAGTATTACCTTGTATATCTGATATCTGATACAAAAATGTTGGTCCGATATCAACATTGCATATTTTATTTATGTTGTTAATATTGTAATATAATATTGTAATTATGATAGCTTTGAAATATAAAAGAAAAAGAAAACAACGTTTTTTGTTAAATGGAACAAATGGTGAGCATTTTAAACATTAATTAATGCATAATTACAAATACGTTATTAACTTCGCCAAATTTAGGTTTGCCTGTGATTGTTTTTCTAGTAGCATCAGCTAACTTTTTGGCTAATGCTAACTGAATGCCCAAGCAACACAACTGGTCAGTTTTGGTGTTGATCCTTGACCAACATGTTTTTAGATTAGATTAGATTCAACTTTATTGTCATTACACAAGTACAAGTACAGGGCAACGAAATGCAGTTTAGGTCTAACCAGAAGTGCAATAAGCAGCAAGTGCAGGATAAAGGTAAAAATAAGTTATGGGTATATACAGGGTGGTATGTGCAGGAGGAGACTGAAAAAATATTTACAGATGGATGTACAGTAGTATGTATATAATATACAGTTTGTATTGACTATGATTATTAAATATTAACATATATATAAATGTAGTGGATATGTACAATGTAGTGCAATGATGTGCAAGATTAAATAGTACGATGGTTATCAGGAGTATATGGGGGGGCAGAGGAGTTCAGCAAGGAGACAGCTCTGGGATAAAAGCTGTTCCTAAGTCTGCTGGTTCTTGTCTGGGGTAGCCTAAAGCGTCTGCCTGAAGGCAGGAGAGAAAACAGTCCGTGGGCAGGGTGGGAGGAGTCCTTAAGAATACTGCGTGCTTGACGCAGACAGTGCTTCTTCTGGATGTCCTCAATGGAAGTGGAGTCCCTGTGATGCGCTGGGCAGTTTTCACCACCCTCTGCAGCGCCTTACGCTCTGCAACTGTGCAGCTCCCATAC
>VUQR01027639.1:0-26227 GCA_015108515.1 Hemichromis elongatus
CTTTTATTTCAGTGCTGGGTGCTGCAATATTAACTTCAAGAACCTCTTCAGGAATCTCAATATCAGCACCTTCTATTTTGATGCCTTTGTCCACACCAGGTACCTCTGCTGTTGCACTTGTGATACCAACTCCAAATTTTGGTAACTGGAAAGTTGGCATCTTAAACTTTGATGGTGATCCTTTCTTTCCCTTCGTCTCAACCTTTATCTCAGGAGCTTCAGTTTCCACTTCCATATTGGGGAGTTTGACTTCAGCTTCGGCTTCTGGAAGTTTAACATCTACATCTTTCTTCGACAGGCTTAAATCAATGTCAGTTCCTTTGGCTTGAGGGACAGAAAATCCAAGACTTGGCAATTTGAACTTACTTCCTTTGCCTTCATGTCCTGTTCCTGTTGCTTTCAGGGTGAGTGAAGGCTCTTTTATTTCAGTGCTGGGTGCTGCAATGTTAACTTCAACAGCCTCTTCAGGAATCTCAATATCAGCACCTTCTATTTTGATGCCTTTGTCCATATCCGGTACCTCTGCTGTTGCACTTGTGATACCAACTCCAAATTTTGGTAATTGGAATGTTGGCATCTTAAATGTTGATGGTGATCCTTTCTTTCCCTTTGTCTCAACCTTTATCTCAGGAGCTTCAATTTCCATGTCTACAGAAAGTTTTTCCATTTCAACATTAGGGAGACTGACTTCAGCTTTGGCTTCTGAAGGTATAATATCTACATCTTTCTTTGATAAATTTAAATCAATGTCAGTTTCTTTGGCTTGAGGGACAGACAATGCAAGACCTGGCCATTTGAACTTACTTCCTTTGCCTTCATGTTCTGTTCCTGTAGTTTTCAGTGTGAGTGAAGGCTCTTCAGGGATGTCAGCTCCATCCACTTTAACATCTTTGTCCATATCCTTTACTTCTGCTTTTGCACTTGTGGTAAGGACACCAAATTTTGGTAATTTAAATGTAGGCATTTTAAATTTTGATTGTGATCCTTTTGTTTCCTTTGTCTCAACTTTGAACTCGGGAGCTTCAAATTTCACTTCAATATCAGGGAGTCTTACTTCAGCTTTAGCTTCTTGACGTGTAACATCTATCTCTTTCTTTGCTAAGCTTAAATCAACATCAGGCCCTTTTGTTTGAGGGACAGACAATCCAAGACTTGGCAGTTTGAACTTACTTCCTTTGCCTTCACGTTCAGATTCACTGGTTTTCAAGGAGACTGAAGGTTCTTTTATTTCAGTACTGGGTGCGTTAACTTCAAGAACCTTTTCAGGGATCTCAATATCAGCACCATCTATTTTGATGCCTTTGTCCATATCGGGTACTTTTGCTTTGGCACTTGGGGTACCAATGTCATCTTCTCTTTTAGTACCTGTGTCCACATTAGGTCTTTCTGCTGTGGCACTTGAGATACCAATGCCAAATTTTGGTAATTTGAATGTTGGCATCTTCAATTTTGCCTGTGAGTTCTCATTATCCTTTGTCAAACCTTTAATATCAGGATCTTCTATTTCTGGTTCAGCAGAGTGTTTTTTACGTTCAGCATAAGTTTTGGCTCCTTCATTTGTTACCTCTACATCTTTCTTTGATAAGTTTAAATCAACTTCAGGTCCTTTTACTTTTGGCATTGTTATTCCAAATTTTGGCAATTTGAACTTACTTTCATGTACTTCGATTTCATCTCCAGGCTTTTCCTGGGGAAATAAAGCTTCTGCACTTACATCCATTTTTGTTTCAATATCAATCTGTGATTTGACATCAACTGTTTTCACATCAAGAGATAATCCCCCAATTTTTGTCTCAGCTTCATCAGTGTTTATAGGCTTATCTTCATCTGGCACATTTGCACTGGTGTATGTAGTAGTAGTAGCTCCAAATTGAGGCAGTTTAACTTCTTGCTCTTCAGTTTCTGCATTTTTTGCTTCTTTTCTGATTTCTTTAAGGGAAATATCCACTTTTGGTTTGGAATCAAGATTTACATCAAAACCTGTAAGCCTAATGCCATTGTCCTTTTTGGCTGGTGAACCATCTACTGAGTCAATGTATTCAATGCTTTCGAGTTCAGGAATCATGAACTCATGTACAACACCTTCACTCTGCCCCTTGTTGTTTTTCATTTCATCTTTTGACATCTTTACTTCTTTGAGGAATTCAGTTTTTTCTCCTTTTGCTGTGTTCCCTTTTTGCTGAAAGATATTTTGTTTTGGCAAGTCAATTCCAATATCAGGGATTCTAATGTCTGGCTTAGCTATCTCAAAGCTGGGCATGGTCATCTTTGCCTTCTTTGTTTTCTTATCTGATTTATTTTCAGATTTGATACCTTCTGTTCCTCGTGTTTTATCAGCCTCATGTGCCTGAAGATTAGATACTTTCTCTAAACTTTCCTTTCCTGGTATTATAATATCTTCTCTTTGAATCTCTTTGCCGCTTTGTTTTTTCTTAGTTTCCTGTTCCTTTCCAGTTTTTACTTTTGTTTCATTTAAAAGATCTTCTGAGGTTAATTGACCAGTTGTGATCTGTGGCAGCCTAATTGTAGTCTTGGAAATTTCTAGAGAAGAAGTTGTGTCACACTTTGTAAGACTTGGTCCATGCTTTGTTTTGGTGTCTACCACTTTTGTAGGCGTTTTCACTGATATTCTTTGAGCATTTGCATCTATCACAGTAATTTCTTCTGGAATAGGCATGCCAGATGTATCAACCTTAGGCAGCTTATATCCAGGCAATTTAGAAACAGCCTCTTTTACACTGTCAACATCAATTGACAGTTGCACAGTTTCCGCTTGAAAGTCTCCATTGTGTCCTGTATAATTTACCTTAGGTTCTTTAATTCTTTTTGCTCTCGTCTTCACAGACTTATCCTCCATACCTGGTATCTCAATCTCTTCGCGTTTGGGAAGTTGGATTCTGGAATCACTGCTTTTTGCCAGTCTCTCATAAGGATCATCTGTGATTTCCTTGGTACCAACGTCACCTAAACTAAGTTTCGGCAGTTTGACAGCTTCCCCTCTTCCTCTGTCTTCTTGTTTTTCTTTGATTTCTTTGCTGTTCTGCCTTTTTGCTTCACTTTTCTGTGGATGTTTTTGTAAAACTGCAAAATCAGTTAAATCATGTTTCACCTTAGCATAAAGAACAGGATCTTCTGTGTCTGTTGTGTGTGACTCAAAGCTTGGAATTAAATCAGATTTTTCAGTTTCAGGGTGATCAGCTAAGTCAAAACTTGCCCCTAGTGTTTTTAGCCTTTTTGGTGATGATTTTGCTTTTGCTTCTTTCTTGTGTGATTTATCCTTCCCCAGAATTTTCATTTTTAATTCAGACCTTTCTTTCTTCTTTTTTTTCCCCTCAGGGGACTTGATATGAGAGGGGCTTTCTTGATCTACTAGAGCGACAGTTAAATCTGTTGTTTTCAAAGTGCTATCTATACTGATAAGTTCCACCTTATGTTGAATAGTTTGAGCTTCAGGGACCATTAGATTGGTTGCTTCAAGTTGTACGTCTTTCATTACTTTCAGATCTTTTTTCACATAGGCTTCAGGCATTTCTCCTGAGAGGCTTTCGAGGCACTCAGGTGAAAGCATATCTGATTCTTGTGTGTGGTGAGTGTCACCACTGATCTGTCCAGTTTGCACATCTGTGTCCTGCTCCTCAGATGAACTTATGCGCCCTCTTTTTGTCAGACCAGGTAGTTTTATTTTATGCTTTTTCTTGTATTTGAGAGCATCCTGAGTTTTTATGGGTGACTCTGTGTCGCTTGTTGTTGGGCTGAGTTCAAGCTTTCTTTGCTCCTCAGCCTCTGAGGAACTGTGAGACCTTGTAAAATGAGATTTTCGCCCTTTTCCAAAGGATGAAAACTTGGGCCATGAAATGCGGGCTTCTCCGTGTCTTTTAGTTTTTCCTTGTTCTCTCATCTCTGGAGTGTGGAGGTCTTCTTCCTGTTAAGAAGCATAAACATTTAAAGTAAGCTGTTACTAACAAATATTAAAAACTAAAAAAGAGTTTGAGCAGACAACTTTGAGAATAGTTACAGGTATAACGTCAGATTCGATGGCTGGTTCGGTCTCTGTCATCTCTAGCTTGCGTTTCAAGCAAAGCTTCAGTTTGTATGCCTGAGCATGCTCCAGAATCTGAATGGCATCCTCATAAGACATGTTGTCAAAATATACAGTGGCACTCAAAATCTGATCACCTGTGTAGACAAGAAAAAGATATTTCAAAAGGACTTGTTGAGAAGACTTTAAGTCCTGTTTTTAGTTAATAAAAAATTGAAATGTCAATAAAAAATAAAATAAAGAATAAAAATTACATTTGCTTGGACAGAAGTCATAGTGTTAAATGTACACTGCTAAAAAAAATATAGTAACACTTTGAAAACAGATAAGATCTCAATGCAGGAAAAAAAATCAATCATGATGGATATCTACACTGATAAGATCTGGGTATATGTTAGGAATGAAAGGATGCCACATTATTTGATTGAAATAAAATTATCAACTTACAGGGGGCTGAATGCAAAGAGCAGGCTAGTCCATTTTGCCAAAATTTCATCGCAGCAATCTTAAAATGATACCCAGTTGTAGTTGTATGACCCCCAAGTTCTTGAATTCATGCATGACAAATTCAGGCAATGCTTCCATTGAAACAACGAATGGTGTCCTGGGGGATCTCCTTCCAAATATGGACCAAGGCATCACCGGGTTCCTGGGCAGTCTGAGGTGCAACCTGGCAGCGTTGTATGGACCAAAACATAACATCCCAGAGGTCTTCTGTTGGATTTAGTTCAGGTGAGCGTAGGAACCAGTCAATGGTATCAACTCCTTCATCCTCTAGGAACCATTGCCTACCAGAACAAACCCAGGACCCACGGAACCTTGATGAGGTCCCATGTAAATCTGTTTTTGCACTACTGGAGGTTATTTTGTAGCTCATCCTGTTCTTTCTATCGTAAAGGAGCACACCCCATTAAGGAACTCCAAGAAGTTCATTCCGATACCTAATGGCAGTCAGGGGGCCGTCGCCTACCCTGTCTAATTTGTGCATCCCTTCATGACCCCAGACCATCAGTAACGCACCATCAATCTATTCATGTTGAACGATGTTACAGGCAGCATAATGTTCTCCATGGTTTCTCCAGTTGCTTTTACATCTGTCACCTGTTGTCATCTGTGAAAAGCACAGATGGTACAGCGGCTAGTGGTGGACCTGTCAAGATGTTGGCAAGTCTGTTTTTGACCTGCTGGAGGTCATTTTGCAGCTCTGATAATGCTCATCCTGTTCCTCCTATCCCAAATGAGCAGATACAGGCCCCGCTGATAGGTTAAAGGCCTTCTATCGCCCCGTTCACTCTCCTAGATTAACTGCCTGTCTCCTGGAACCTCCTTCATGCTCTTGAGACTGTGCTGGGAGACCCAGCAAACCTTCTGGCAATGTCAGGTGTATATCCTGGAGAAGTTGGACTATTTCTGCAACCTCTGCATAGTTCTGATGTCACCTCATGCTACCAGTATAACAGTCAGAAAAGATGAGGACAGAAAAATCTCGGTTGCCTCAACCTGTAAATCATTCCTGTTTTGTGGTTGTCGCACTCTTGCCCTTCTAGTGCACCTGTTGCTAATTTCATTAGCACCAAAGCAGCTGAAACTGATTAACAAGGCCCTCTGCTACATATCTGATCATGTCATTATCCCAGCAGTTTCACTGGCTTGGTGTTATACTCAAATTGAAAGTGTTCCTTTAATTTTTTTAGCAGTGTAATTGTAAATTGTAAATTGAATATTGTGAATTAAAAATTCTACAATAGCATAACATAAAATAAAATTCAATACAGAATGCATTGATATTGATACTAATATACAATACTAAATTGTTCAAGAGACTTAACAGGGAGCTTTAAAATTATATAATCATTTCAATGAGAGTCATTTTTAGCTGTAGGTTTACCTTCTTTCAGTTTTAGATTTTTTGAGGCTGGTGACTCTGGCACTACTTCCTTAATGAAAATCCCTTCTTTCCCCCCTCCACCATAAATGAGACCCTCTGCACATCCATTTTTGGCTGTTTTCACTATCACCTCAGATTCAGGGCTCTCTGCTTCCTGCCAAAACAAAAAGGACAGTCATTTTACCTTTAGTGCTGATATTTTCTTCTGCTACATAGCTTGGATTTACAAATGCAGTACAGAGAGAAAAAAGTGGAAATGTCTCACTTTGAGTTTACTCATCTTTGGAGTGGAGCGTTTTTCAAACATGGACCCAAGCCCAGACTTTTTAGTTTTCTTTCCACTCCCACTTTTGTGGTGTGGGTCATGCTCTGCTTCACACTAAAAGGAGTTTAAGAGGAGCAAAGGAGTTTTAAAAAATTATCTTATAATACTCAGAACAGGAGGGTACATTTATTTATACAGGGTAGTAGCCAAGTTATTGCATATTATACATTGCAGATATTATCTTAGACCACAAATTAGCACACAAATCTATAAAAGAGAAAGAATTTCACAGGAAAGTAAGTAATAGAACAACTAAAAAAACACAATGTTATCTTTCACAGTTTCTACATTTTCATGTGGACGCAGTCCAGAAAGTCTTCTTCAGTTTTTTTTTTCAGGAGATGCAGCCGTGTGAGTATAAGTGAGTCAAATACACAAGCTTGTTTCTTTCAGTCACAAGTTTGTTTTTCTAACTTCATTTAGTTTTTTTGGCCTGAAAAAATACACCATTGACTTACAAGCAGACTATTCAATAACTGTGTGTTTACATGCAGTGAAGTAGCAGCGTTGTATTTTCCAGGTGATGTGAAGCATTAAAAGAAAACCAGTTATTTCTGCTAGAGAAGCTGGATTTTTTTGGCCATGGTTGGACTGTAAACAATGTTCTGTTCTATTGTCTTAACTGGATTTTCAAGACTAAAGCTTTTGGCTTGTGACGTCTGGTGTCTTGTGTCTTGTGTCTTGTGTCTGTGTAACATGGGGGGGACGGAGGCTTAGCTTGGTTCATGACGAGTGTTTACTCATAGGGGATCATGTGATGTTGTAGGGCTTTTACTTTAAAACATAAAGAGAAGACGTAACTTAAAATATTTGTGTTGTTGCTCTGTACCTCTTTATCACTGTCACTGTATTTTTCAGTCTCAGGATACTCCTCAACTGGAGATGACCCTTGTGGGCGTGGTCTCTCACTCTCTGTGAACTGAGATGGCTCATCACATATCTGTATGGACATAAGGTAAGTACACATGAAAACAAACCTGTTTTCATCATCACCCCAAAGAGACTTCATAGCATTTCAGCTGGATATTATCAAGCTTAGAAAGCATCTATTTTTCTTGAGCTTCATATAAAATGTTTTCTTATTAAAACTCATGTAGCTGCACCTGGAGTATAAACAACAAAAAAGAAGATATGGGGGAAAATTGGATCCCACACAGTGCGATAGCACCTTGTTAAGCCAAAAGCAGCACTGACTGGGTGTTTAGCTATTTGGCATTTAAAAACTGTCACATTATTGGTGTGTTTCCTGAGATGGCAGTGTTGGCTAGTCTGTCAGTCCAACAATTTAAGCGAAATAATTAAAAAACAATGTGTGTGTGTGTGTGTGTGTGTGTGTGTGTGTGTGAATGAAGTGTAGATTCTCATTTTCATCATCCATGATCAGAAGTAACCAAAAGTTGTTGGTTTTCAGCTGCTAGCCCTTGATCAGTGACAGCCTTGTATATATCAGACTGATGTGATATTCTTTCAGTGCAATGTGCAGTGCAAATATGCAAAAATGTCAGGCAAAAACTATACACTCATTTGTACAAATTTGTTCTCTGAGAAAAAATGTAATATGTAAAGAGTTGTTGTTATTTGCCCTATCCGTGCATAGTCTCCATTAGCACTAAAACTTGTCTCTTTTTGCTTTGCAGTAAAGTTAAAATAACGGTTGTTCAGTATTTATTAGCTCAGATGCCAACATTAACATCCAACATGTTCTCACTCCCAAAGCGTAACATTTTACGCTAAGTGACAAATCGTCAATATATTATGCACCCAACACGTCTCTATATTACAAGATCGGAAAAATGAGGACACATGAGAACCTTATGGAATTAATCTACACGTTTGTTCATTTTACTTAAATTGCTGGAAAACACTGTCTAACGTCATTAAAGTGCTGGTGAAGGTTAGGGATGAGGTTATGGTTAGGGCTGGAATACACGGCTGGGACATGTAGTACCGCGTCATTCACGGAATGTAACCTTTTGCGTTCCTCAGGAACGGCTCTGGACTTGACAAATTGTCACCATATTACGCCTTGGGAGTGAGAACAGGCTTTAATCTATCAATCAAACATGGTGGATCCAGTTTTATGGCACAGGAATATATGGCAGTCAATGGACTGCCTAAAAAGCAGAAACTGAACTGTTGATCACTTTGGTGATCTATATGCATTACCTCATACAGTTTGTTGTCACTGTACAATACAAAATCCTAAAAACCTATCACAATTTTGAGAAAATACAGTCAATGGAATGAAACGTCTCAGCTGTTATGTTATGTTATGTTATGTTATGTTATGTTATGCTAGGCTAGGCTAGGCTAGGCTATGCTATGCTATGTTATTTTATACAGCTACACTAAAGTGAACAATATCACCAACTGCAAATGGGTCAAATAAATAATAAAAAAAAAATGAAACAATTAGTCCTGATTTTGTGTTAAATAAAGTCACAGCACAAAACTTTCAGTAACAAACATAGAAATGAAATGAAGAAAAAAAAAGCATGTCACTTTCTGTCACAGTAAAGTCACTTACTGAGTCCTCTGTGGCAGGCTCTGGGCCATGCAGCCTTCGTCCAGGCCCTGTTCACACAAAAAAATCCCAATAACATAGTATCCAACATGACATCTGTGTATATCAATACTTGAAATGTAAACTGTAGACTTCTAATGCTTCATTTTCTGCATGCACAGGTTTATTGCGTAAATATTTTGCAGGTTAATCCCTAAATAAACAGAAAATCGCATTAAGTGATTTGAGCACGGTCACACAGCAGCTAAACAAAGTCTGTCCTGTTAATACAAAACCACAAATATGTCACGCAAAAAGGCACCTGACAAAAAAACACACTCCCCCATTTACAAAAAAAGCTACTAAAATGTACTGAACAACATTCATTATATTATAACTTTATTTAATAGTAGCAAATTACACAGTAATGTGCAAAAGTCTTGAGCCACCCCTCACTTCTTTAAATTTTGCTAGGAACATGTGAAATAGCTGCAGAGATGTAGTGAAAACTGTGTAAAAATATATTAGAAATACAGTATAAAAGGAAAAAACTGAGTGTTCACAATTCTAATGAACATGAACATAAATTTTTGGTATGCCCAACTTTACTCTTAAACATAGCTTGAAAAATCCTCTGACAGGTCAGCTCTCTGTCAGCAAAACACGGGTCAGTGTTAAGTGGCTTAATACACAATTTCAAAAACATGCCTCTGAAAATGTTCACATATAAGGACATAAAGTGGAAAATATTTAAAAAATAGGGATGATTCGAGAGGGATGACTTTGCTCAGTCCTCTGTTAGTATGGAAATGACACGGTGTAAAAGTAGCTCACACTTGTGTTTTAATCCTTTTGTTGTATGAATTAAAAAGGCCACAGAAATAATATGGACAAAAACAAAGCGTAAGACTTCCACCCAGTCTGACCCCTGGCAGTTGTTTTGAGGCTCGGAGACTCTGGAGCCGATGATTAGACTATTTAGAGTTCTTCCTGGCAATAATTCCCTCCAGGGAGCTGCTGCCTCTGTTAAGTGATCCACTGTATTGACCCACAGATTGGACTTTGCAACCGCTCAGCTTAGCCCATCAAGGCTGCCAAAAAGGGAAAGTCTGACTCCAAATGAATCAAGTTAGCCAGATTATAATTATTACCTGCTCTATTTAAGTGAATTCCTTTTTAAACAAACCTTTCGTTCATGTCATTTTGAGAGGCCCTTTGTTTCAGGGATAATCACACATTTAAAACAAGGCTTGTCGAGTGGGGAAATACAGAGCCATACTCCTTATTACCAACCATCAGTATGATTTCTGTAGTTTTATAGTATTGTTGATTAATAAATATATCAAATAAATTAAAATTAGGAGGTGACTAATAAAGGAAGTACTGTCAGTTGAAATTAAAGTTGAATAAATTAACGCTACATGGATAAACAAATCTTTTTCACTGCAGGAACAATGTTAGTCGAGGTGCGGCTGCTTTAAGTGTTTTTATTTGGGCATAGCTGATATGTTGCATGACAAAAATGTAAAAATCACTAAGCTGTGTGTAAATTAGGAGCTCCAAAAAACCATAATGAAATTGCTAACTTTATTAGTGCTCACTTTGTACAAGTATCCGGGCGAATCCACATCATAATTTAAAGACAAACGTCCGACAAGTTTGATGCTGTAATTCAAATGTTTGAAGCCAAACATAATTATCGTATTAAGTTTTCTTTTAAAGCCATCAATTAAAAACAGAATTACTTAAAACAACAGAAATATGAGCAACATTTGGTCCGTGTATATGACAGACCCATATAGTTTCTCAACTCACCATCACACTGACACCCCACCCGCTGCATTACAGTAATGTATGTCATGTGAAGAGCTCTCACAGCCTGTGTAAGTGCATTAGAATACAGTTTACAAACTTCTCACTATCAGCAAATGTTGCTGCCTCAAGGTTAAACCTTCAAGACAAATTAAGAACAATGAAAAGACAATCCAGCTCAGCTTTTTTCATGTCTGATAATGTCATCGTGGATTCACGTGATTAGAATTCAATTCAATTCAATTTTATTTATATAGCGCCAGATCACAACAACAGTCGCCTCAGCGTAAGAGCACATTTATCAACATATATCTGTTTATCTCAAAAGATTTTCCCTGTGAACTCAGTGAGTGAGCACGACACAGTCTAGACATGTTAAGAAACATAAAAATGTAAGAGTCCTTACAGCCGCCTACACCATTACCTGAAATAGCGAGTGAAACAGAAGCATCCTTTTCATGCACTCACCAACATCCTTCTCTTTCAGGCCATGTCTGACTAGTAAACATACCTTAAGCTGCAGTTTGCTGAACTTCTGAACGTAAACTTTGTCAGTAGAGAAAGCACCAAACGGCCCTTAACCATTCCTGGTGTGAGTGTGGCTGCTAAAGTGGATAAAATGATTTCTTCAGCCTAAGACGGACAAAGGAGGCGGGACACTTTAAGGTTGCAGTCACACCTTTGCTCAAGCTGTGTCACTCTGTGTTGTTTTGCAAAAAACCCTCAAGTCAACTTCGGTTCAGAGATTTAACTCTTGGGATGTTACTCAGAAGAAAACTGAGATTTTGAGAATATATAATGCAGTTAACGTTATTAGTAAATCAGAAAGTTAACTATGTGGATGATTTATAAATTAATACACTAAATTTACATTTGATTGATAATTATCAATGAGCTGCTACAGATATTCTGAAGGTTAAGATTTGTTTATTGACACTGCATGATGTTTACAAAACAATCAGAATTATGTAATTATGTGAGAGCGTATTGCACAGGTAGAAACTGTAGATAAATGAATAGCAGTGAAGTATTAAATTGCAAGGTGTAAGTTCAGTTTGGTTAGAGCTATGGGCTTAAAAAATGAAAAGAAAAAACTCTTAATTGCCAAATTCTTATTGAGTCATTTCTGTAAACAAACTTAAGCACAAACACGTTAAAAATCCATTAATCACTGAAGCCTCTGTAAACAGGTTTTTGGGTAAGGACATAAAACAGCTCTCATTGCTCTGGCACAGGTTCTTGCAAAACCCTTGACAAATTTTAAGTTTTGCAGTACCTGAAATTTCCATCTAGTGCCATCCATCTAACAAGTTTAGGCCTAATACTTTCTGAACAACCAATAAAACGAATGCCTTCTAAAACATGTAAAAATGGGATTGGTAAACAAGGGAAGCTTGCTTAGCATCAACGTGGTCTAATAGTTTTTGTAAGTAGAGGGACGTTAGAAGTAAGCTTTATGCAGAGTTGTGACTATATACAGCCATTAGGTGCCAGCATAGCTAGAGCCTGGTCCTGTTATTATACAGAAAAACAGTGATGATGTTGTGGAGAAACATCTGTTTTTTCCTGTTTGTAGTTTTTCCAATCCGGATTTGTATCCATAGTTAAAACTGTAACTCACTGTGGATGGTGTGCGATATGTTTGTGTTTGTGTTTGTGTTTGTGATGTGTTTGTGTTTGTGATGTGTTTGTGCATTGTACTTTATGGGGGACTAAAATGACAGATTGATACATTCCTTATGTTATTCACCACTTTAGGTGGAATCTCTTTCTTCCTGCCTCTGCTGCTGGCAGCGCACTTTCAGAAAATCCTTTCCCAAACATTTGCCAAACATCTGTAAATAAATTGGTCAAAATAAAATTACAGAGCACAGATTTTGTTTTTTGTTTGACTTATAAGAGGTTAGAGACCAGCCCAGCCTAATATTTCAATCTGACTTTGTATTATATTTGTCAGATTCAAAAGCATCTTCTGTAGATGAGGAAGTCGTTTGTGCTGCAGAACCTGATTGATTTGGTGCTGGATTTGGGTGTGGCTCATCTCTGCAGGCTCAAACCAGCGTGTCTGCTTTCAAGCAACACTGATGTGTGAGCACTTAAACCAAATAATGCAATGCCATGGCATATAAAACTACATGTTCTTGTTTACGTGGGCAATGAGTCAAAAAAGATCTTAAACAAAAATCTAAACTGTAGAAAAATGAATTCAACTCTTGCAAATCCGAACTGCATTGTGTTGTCCTGTCCTCAACTCATCTCTTACATAACCACCCCTCTGCTCTACTTTGTGCTTCCTGCTTTAAAAGCTCCCTGAAGTCTTCACTAAACTAATATAAAGTAATATAGCTCATTATTTGTGCTCGTGGATTTGGATTCAGCTCCCTTTTTGGGTTTTTTTCCTGTGCAGCAGACAGACACAAGCTCCTTTCAGTTGGAAGCAGTTTACTGGGATCCAAATTATAATAGGATTTTAGTCAAGGAAGGGGGGAAAAAAAGCCGAATTAGATTTTCTGCATGGATTATATTAACATGAGACTCCAAAAGCGCATGCTTTCAATCTATTAATCTACTTCAAACTTACAGCGAGTTTCGTCACAGCTCTGGAATTTGCATCCAAATCGGCCCGTGTTCCCGCAACATGCCGGTAAACAAAGAAAACATGGGAACAGTCCACACCTATGAACTGTACTATATACATATACTATGTACAACAGTGAGCACCAGATAACTTCCAGTTCAGACACTGAGTCGTGTTACTGATTGAAGGATCTGATGTGAGGTAGAATGTGACTGTTAAATGGAAATGCAAAGTTGTCCATTGACAATAATTTAGCCACATATTAAAAATTCATCTGTCCAGCTCAGGTGTGATACTCCATAATGGATCAGGCTCGTTCATTTTAGCTTCCAGTGTCTTGTTGATCAGCCACTTATCCGGATCACTTCCTCCCTCTCTCTCTCTCTCTGACCTTGAGCGATGCCTGAAGCTTCTCAAAGCAAAACAAACCTCGCGTCATTTTGAGGGAGATTTAATACAGAGTAGGGATGGAAGTAAATGAGGAGAACTGTGGGAAATAGAAAGGGGAACAGTAATGTCATTTTTTTTATGCTTCTTTTTACAACTGGCATCAACTGAGCCCTTATCTCATCATTTTTCAAGACAGTAAGGAATATCTTCACGGTTTAATACTAGGATGTCCACTAATGAAAAACACAGCAGATTTCCTGTTGCTTATAAACACATTTTATAATTAGGCAGATGGAAACTTCAGATAAGTGTGTTCATAGTTTTCTCCTGACCCTGAGTATCTGATCATCCTTTTATGTTGCTGAAACTCATTACACTGTTTGACTTTTTGCAGTCTTGGTAGGAACACATTCCCTAATTATGCTTGTAAGGCATTTTTTTAAGAAGAAAAAATGGTCGATAACAACTTTGAAATTGATGAGCAGAAAACATCCCCTCAACTCAAACCACAGAATGACTCATGCATGCTGCAAATGCATACAAGGATTATTTCCTACAAAATGTCTTAGCAGGAAGAAGGATGCGAGATTGAATTATACAAAGCTGTAGGATTCATCTTTCATCACAGATATTTCTGGGATTTTTTAGCATGTTTTTTTTTTCATACACATTTCAGTGTATTTTTTTTATCTCCATCTAAGTTGTCGTGTTTCTATTTTTAACCCTGATTTGCTGAACTGCCACAGTAAAAATATCAGGTCTGTTTGCCTTTCAGCTTGTGCTTCAAAAACAGCAGGAGAGAAACGCCGAGCTGCCTGACATCCTCTCGATGATGACATCTTCAAACACTCCCCTGCACTCTGCAGACACACCCAGCACTCACTGCAGGTCAGCAACACAGCTCAGCATCAGCACCAACCGCCTTACACTCGCTCGCTGCCTCCCTCTGTCACACACATGCACGCAAACAAAAGCTCTCCCACTGCACTACTGAACCCTGCTGCTCAATCGGCGAATTGCTCTGGGGAGAACGGGTAAAGTCATACAGAGGAAAAACAAGGGGGGGGGAAAGAAAGCAGAGAGCGTAAAGAGAACGATACCCACTCGTCCCAGAGGAGGCAGCGTGCCAGTTGGGGAAGGCCAGGTGGAAACAGTCGCACATGATGGCAGCAGGGGTGGCGGAGAGATCGGCGGAGACGAGGTCCCAGACTGGGCAGGAAGCGGGGACGAACGGAGGGATGGTGGCAGCAGTAAAGGGTTAGGCAGGTGTTGCTGCTGCGTCTTCACCCCCCGCCTCGTCCTCGGTTAGGTCAGCCAGTCGCAGTGTAGTGAGGGATGAGTTGCAGAAATAACCAGAGGCAGAGGAGAGTGAGAGAGCTTCTCCTGCCTTCTCCACAGAGCTGTCCACAGAGTGAAGGAAACTCCTTCGCCTGCCCTGTAAACATGGACCTCCAGCGCAGCACACTAACTTAATTATGGGAGGAGCTGCCCCCCTCCCTCAACAAACACACATCCCTCAATTCTCCTTCTCCTTCTACTCCTCCTCTTCCTCTTTCTCTTTTTCCGCTGTCCTCTGGTCAGTGTCATTGATTCAGTTTAATACTAGGATAATCTGACAAGGACCATCATGATGTCAGTTTCTGGTTCCAGCAATAACCACAGGGGGGTCATACAGTTGCCAGTGAGCCATAACTGAATTTCGTACTATGTACACATAGTTTAAAAACCCTTATTGTGGACAGGAAATTGTAAAGTTTAAAGCAGACCATGTTCGCTTGTAGCCAAGTTTGTCATGTTGGCCTGCCAGGCTGATAAACTGTGGCTCTGAGATCAGAACAAGCGGACAATCACAGGAGGTATTTACAGGACTGATTATTCAAGTGATAAATTCAATTAAGCTCTGGATATGAGACAAATTCAATCACTCGCCGTGCAGCTGTTATTTTGTTCTTGTGATTGCTTAGTTGTTGTGCAAATATATTAGGCCAAACCTAATTTCTGTATATTTTGCTTATAAGGAGACAGACTTTATTTCTGATTTTTTAAAAGTGGTCTTGGGAAATAGTTCAACCACTAGGGGTCAGGCTGAGTGGAAGTCCCAGCCATCTTCTCAGAACAGCCTCACTGTTTTTGTGCAGTGTGACTTTAATTAATTCATACAACAAAAAGATTATAAAACACATCTAAATTAATTTATTCTTCTATTTTCCACTTTCTTCTAATTCTTAAAGTGGTCTTGAGTAATAGTTCTCCGATCTTTCTCGAGGTTTTATAAATGTTTTCCACTCATTTTTCACTCACAGTTTTTGTACATGACTATTTTCAGATTAATGTTTTGGTGATTTTTTTTATTAAGCCACTTAACACTGATCCATCAGTCATTTGAGCATAAAAACTGGCACTTAGTGGTACTCCGTATTGTCTGGCTGACTCCATGAGCCAGACAACTGAGCAAAGAACCAATTTTAAATTGTATCTTTAGACACTTTGTTACTTGCAGCCTGTTTTAAAACCCCAACTTGTTCCCATTTCTTTAGTAGAATCTGTGAAAGATATTAAAGGTAACACAATTTAACCAAAAAGCTATTAGCTGAAAACTTGGCATATCTTGGCATTACGTGCACTGTGTCCTTAAAATATTGAGGAATCTAGACAAACAGAGGACAAAAACTATATAAGGAAAGAAATCCAGCAAAGAACTGAGACAGGACCTGAGAGACACGTCTGAACCTGTAGGTGATCTAAACTAAACTAACTTACTAAAGCCTCATCAGAAATGGTCTCAATTGAAGTGTAGATTCAACCAAGACCAGTCTTAAGGAAGGTAAACAGTGAGAAATTATATGAGAACTGGAAATCACTGAAAATCAGTGATTATGAAGTGATGAATCCCTTTTTCCATTTTCACCATTTTATACCTTCTCGTGTCATTAAATTTGGAAAAAGACCACCAGATTTATAAATAATGAAGATAAATGTTATTTAATGTCACTTATCCATTATATAGAACAAATCAGATAGCAGAAACACTTCCTGTTTTTTTTTGCTAGTGTTGCATTGTTTTGCAGGGGTTTGTAGTATAGGACTGATGTTCAGTTGCCCATTGGAGCACAAAGTCGCACCCTGAAACAGACTGAACACGTGAGTTCAGGTGAAAACAGGAGTCTCTTTTGTGTCTGAGATTAAGATATTACATCAGTAGAAGACACAGGTTAAGAGCTTTTTAAGACGAGGCAATTATGGCTGCTGTCAAGAAACCATTGCCCTTAGGGAGGGGGGGCTGGGGGGGAGGGGTTGCTAATGTGGTCATATATTTTCCCAGGTAATACTTCACAGGTTGACATCCCTCAATTTGCACACATCCTGTGTGTCAGCATCAGGTCTTTATTAGGAAACCTCTTTGGACGTTTCACCTGCCTGCTAGCCAGTATCATACAAATATGACCCAGGGACTGCTGCGCTTACCCCTTTGCTTGGGTGCTTTTGTGTTTGATCATCAGCACTTAGTGACGTTTGGACCTGAGAGTGAAGGTAGTGGTGCATTAGCCTTGTTGGAACAAGCAGTCAGATCAATATAACAGAAATGCAAGGCAGCACTATTGTGTGACTGGCAGTGCAGGTATCAGGTTCCTTAGGTTGTCCGGGTCCTGTGTTAGATATGTGATTTTTCATGTGCATTGCCAAAGAACTCAGCTTTACATATGTGCAAAATAGCTGAAGACAATAAGATGAAGACTACAGGAATATTTCCAGATCGTGCTTCGGGTGTGTACACGTTTGGATGGGCATGTCTCCTCCAGCAAAGGAAAAAAGGTATCAGGTATCAGGACAAATATTTTTAGGTGCAGTCTTAAACTTTGCTCACTTTGAATGCATTTACTTCACATGGCAATTAATCAATTGAGCAACAAAAATTTCCATTAATTTATCCCATTTTGCACTGGTCACTAAACTAATTTAATAATGAAGCATCTGATACAGTTCCCCCTTCCTGATTGTAGCTTAGGTTTCTTTTTATTTCATCATTTCTTCCTTTTTTGTTTTTTTAAATCTGAATCTACAGTCGAGTCAGGACAAGTTCAGACAGAGGGATAATTTCCCTGCATCTCCTTTCTCTGGCTATGAGCAGCCGAAATGACACAGCATTTAGTCCTGGCTCAGGTTCAAAAAAACATTTCTGAACCTAAATCAAATTCTGGTTGCAGAGAAAATGAAAAAAAAACTTCACCACAAGCTAAACGGCTGCAGTCTTTTCCAAGGAAATTAGCCCCCACGTTCAGGATTATTGTCTATTTTCTAGATATGTATTAATATGTCTCAAATATGCTACATGAGACATAATGATGAGAGTCAGAACATGTTATTTTTTTATGTAACATATCAGGTAATCGCCTCTACAATCCATACCAGTTCTTATTTTAAGCATTATAATGTAAAACGGGGGTCATTGACTCCAGGTCCAGCTGTTTTTTTCAGCTGACTCCCAATATAAGAGGGTCAGACCATTGCCTGCTCTGATAAATCATGGTGTTGACTTGGTTTCCAAGATCTCAATCCAAGCAAGCATGTGACGTGCTGGACAAACAAGTCCGATCCACGGAGGCTCACCTTACAACTTACAGGACTGAAAGGATCTGTTGCTGACACCCCCCAGCATGTTGTACTGAGTAGGAGATGCTCTGTATCTCATTTTACAACTGTATAGTGACAATAAAAGGCATTCTAAATTCTAAATTCTACAGGACAGACAGCTTTTAATAAATTAGTCATACATTAATCAACCATAACACCTGATCACTAAAACTATCTTGCCTGCAAATAAATAACTTGTATTTTTAACAGATAAGATTAATTATGCATACTGCTGGGTTAACAATTACATAAGGATAAAAATAGTTTTGCTAATTATCACTACTGTTAATTTGGGGCAGCTGTGGCTGTATTGGATGGTAGTCTAATAAATTTGTTACGCAGTGTACAGTTTCACTGTCGGTCTGTTCAGGCTAACTGCAGGACATCCCTACCTGATGAACCACTCAGATTATAGCATTCATTGCAAATATCTCCGGCATTCACACTCATTATTGATTGTATCTAAACACCTTGAAGCTGTAAGTCAGTAAAATATAAATTTAAAAAAGCAAAACAAAGGACATTTACCTCTCTAAATCTCTTTTGTCCTTATTCACAAATGACAAAAATGAAGTATTATTCTGTAGTTCCATGGTTTATTTTGTAATGATCTGTACTTAAATACCTGCTTATCCTTTAGAGGGACGTGGTTAGAGCTAGAACTGACATTTTTAACAAGAGGTGCACTCTGACAGGTTGTCAGTCAATCGCAGGACGGCCATGTAGAGAAAGACACACATTTACACCTAAAAGTAGTGTAGCATCTACTAGTTGATCACACAGTGTAACTACTGTATTTTATGTGGAAGACAATTAATGCAACACAGGTTCTTAATTATTTTTTGATACTTTTACAAAAAAAAAAAGTTTAATTGAAGTAATCTTACTGAATGTGAAAGTGTTTAAGAACCACAGCCGCTGACCACAAAGTGACAGACCACCTAAAGTTGCAGAGCATGGTCGCCGAGTGCTGAGGCGCATAATGGGCATAGTCACCAATGCTCTTCTGACACTATAGCTGCAGAGCGCCACACGTCGTCTGACATTAACATCAGCACAAAAACTGTGCACCAGGAGCTTCATAGCATGGGTTTCCATGGCCCATCAGTTCCCACAGGTGTAATGTGTAGGTGGCCCAGAATCTTTGCTTGTGTAGTTCAAGCTAAACATGCTGATGATTGTAGCTGTGCACGCTAAAAGAGCATTTGCAAGTTGCAACAATGCTAAAAATGTACCAACTTTAGAATCTTAAACATAAAAACAAATAAAAATAGCTCATTCTGTTTGGTTTATGACACATTCAAGATGCCAAATTCTTGTTTTGAAACAGTGCTTATGGATTTGTTGCAATTAATTAGCTGTTCAATTTGGTGAAAAATTTAATCTGTTTTAGTTCCCAGAGAAAAGCGGCAAGAAGAATGTTTTACTCTGTGCAGTGTTTAATGCAAACCTGATGATACCAGAGACAGCCACCATCACATGTAGTGGTCTGTTTGTTTGTTTGCTTGCTTTTAATTTGTTGATTGACTAATAGTTTTCCAGATGTTTTAATCCTGGTGTCCTTTATTTGCACCTGCACCTTTGAAATCCATTGTACAAGAAGCGTTCTCCCACTTTCATTTTTTAAATGTGGTTTAAATCCATTTACACACATACATATAGTTTCAAATGTGGCGTGAATAAAGCGACTCACTGGATGATGACAGAATATCAAAAACAGGAAAACATTACAACTTAATCAGGTGACCAATCTGAAATGACAGCGGAAATCTTGTGACCCGCTTTGGTAATGCCTCACTTTTGACTTCTTCCCACATCAAGACAGATGTTAATGTGTCTACAAACCTCATGTCCCTGAAGGATAAACTCCGCTTTGTTTGCTTATTTGCCAAGGTCCTCTGGACAGTGCGCTGATTCAAACATAGGCCCAAGATGTAACGTGACCTTTCGTGTTTAAGTAGAAATTCATTTGAAAGGGTATCGTCCCAATAAATAGACCCTCGTTCATTATTCATGGGGAAACAAATTAGCTGCTGGTATGTTGTTTTTCTGGACCACCCCTACATACTGACTGTAAGACAGAGCACAGACTGTGGTGATTTGTAACAGGGCATTTTTGGAAAGGTTTTGACCTCAGACCATGTGGACCAGCTAATTAACACACTGAAAATAAGGACAAGTTAGTGACCCGGTCACTCACTTACATCCCTGCCAGAAAGTATTTACATTTCGACAAACAAAAATCAACAAATGTGTTGATTTTATGATACTTTATATTTACCCAACTATTGAAAATAATTATAGGTAATAATACTTTAGTATTTCTAGTTTATGCTGTTTTCTATTTCACTAGATTTCACATTTAAAACTGAAATATTTACTTTTTATCTCTACTAATTGTATTGGTTGTAGTAAGTGGATATTGTGTACATTTAGATTTCATTTGTCTTGTGTTAATAACCTTTGATGTTAGTTAATATAAACCAACATAAACTACTTTAAGCCCTCATCAGGAAAACTCTGAGATCCAAACATGATTACAAGACTATAAACTCACAAACCAGCTATTAAATATTTTTATTTCATTTTTTTTTTATTATAAAATTCAAATTATGGTTAAACAAATCAAAATTAACAACCAAATTTGTTTGAAAAAATTATTTTCAAAGGTTAATCAAACCTTTTAGTCAGCGACTCGCTTATTTGATTATTTGCTGTAAACTGAATTGTTTTCCACTTACCTCATGATATTTTAATTTTAATTAATCCAACAGCTGTAGGATTTCTCAAATTTACAACATAAGAATCAATAAGAATTAAGTTATATGGTTTTCACATGATGACAGTAATGATGATGAAGATGGAAGGTCTTGGCTGGAAACCAACTATAGTCTATGAACAAGAGTGACACTGTGCTGCGTGCATGCCTGCTACTCACTACTCAGTTCAATTTAATTAGCTGCAAATGAATTATAAATGTAAGTAATTAAAGGCAGAGTAGAAGTTATTAGCCATGTCTGCCAGTGGTCGCATGTAGATGGGACACGTTCATATAACAGATGTTTGGGTTTTTTACCAGCATGTGTCCCTGACCAACATACAGTAGGCATGTGAGAGATAGTGGCAAAAGTGACTGCAGGTTGAGCATTGTTCAGACTAAACATGTTAAAATGAAGTCATTACACCCTTTGGGGGGCAGTTAAAGAGATATTTGGACAATTTTCGGTGCACCTGTCTCGCTTTCTTTGTCAGTAAAACCAGAATGCAATCAACAATAATGGCATAAAATGCTTAACCATTTCAAATCGCCTGGCAAGCACAAAAAGATCTCAGTCGCTGTTTTCATATTAGAAAAGTTAAGATGCTGCTCTCAGAATGTAAATCTGTACAAAGTGGTTGTGGCCAGCTCACCTTCAATACAGATAAAAATGCCGACTTGGCTAATAGTCTCTTATCGAACTTTAAATCATTGATTATTATACTAAATGGGGACAATATAATATATTTTTAGATGCTAGAAATCCTATTTGCTAACTAGTTACAAACTATATTATAAAAAAACAATACTTAAAGGAAACCATGTGACTTTTTTCCCCCGCCATACTGATCCATCTCATGCAGGAGTTTGACCGTGTTTCTTTCCACAGTGAACTTTTCATGTGTTTGGAGAATGGAGTCACGTTGTGTGAATGAAGAAATAATTCATTTCCTGTTCAGTGGAATGCATTGCACTGATTAGACTGAGCAGTGGAGATGTGTAATATGCAGCTGTGTCCCTCTTACAAAATTCAGTAGTAAACTATTCAAACATTTCAACACTGGAAAGTCACACAAATCATAACAACCAAACACAGCTCTCAATATGACCACCATCAACTATTATACCTGTTTATAAGCACTACTATTACTTCTTAACTAACAAGTTGAAAATATTGGAAAAACTCTAAGACGTTTGTTTTAGGGTGGGGTGCCGGTGCTATTTTCCCATTTTTCAACACTTTGTGTCATCAGGAGGTTTTAGGCGGAGGATCTCAGTGCACATTAATACCAAAGCTATGCAGACCGCAGTGTATGTAATCACTGTTTTATCTTACAGCTGAAATTACAGTCAGTGTTAATCTGTCAAAGTACTGAGCCGAATCAAGGTCTTATTTAAAAAAAAATGTTGCTGTTAGTTCAACAGCACTGACTCTCTGAAAGTTTTAGTTTAGTTTTAGTAGGCTGGTCTTCAGCCTGTGTAACTACTTTACTTACTTGGGTCTGTCCCTTCTGCTGAACACTAAGTCTAAAGCAAAACAAGTATTGCTCAAGCAGAGCACATGAATCACTTATTTCCTCTGATCCCCTACATTCCTAACCCCAAATAAAAATATGTCTAAGAATATGCAGTGTTATGTGTCAGCATCCATATAGTGTGTCTTTGAATACGTGTATGCACGTTAGCTGTTTTTCTTTCAGTTACATGTGATAAGTCAATAGTATGATTTACGAATGTTTATTGGTCAAAACAAAGTGTTTTCACTGCTTGCTGGCATTTAATGCTCTAACAAAAAACTGATCAAGAAAATCTTAACAAATTAATCAATAATTAAATTTGTTGTCATTTCAACAAATTATAAAAGGTAAATGTAATAGTTTAAAAAAGGGTAAATGTAAAAGTTAGCGTTAGAGTTTTTTATTTACAGTTCCAGGTTGTTTGAAAACATGAAGTTTAACATAAATAAACATAAATTCCCCAGACTCACTGACAAACCATAGGAGATTATTGCAGATATGAACACAGTTCTAATCACAGTCCCCACAGCCAGTGTCACTGAAACCATGAGCTCATACGTGCCACTGGCACTGTAGATCAAGATCAAGAATGCATGTGCATGTGCATGTGAAAGCCCTCTGTGGAAAAAGAAGGCTGGAAGCCAAAATCTGGGGAACAATAGTACGAGGGAAGATTCACCCAAAGCTGGTACGAAATGTGGCAAGAAGAGGTCCCACCCAGCACCAACACCAAGTGGCTGGTGGACCTTAAGAGCAGACCACAGCAACCTCCAAGTACAAGAACCAGTCTTCGTTCCAAAGGCAGACATCCCACATGGATGTGCAACGAGTCTCAGGAACAAAGAGCTGGACAGTACCAGGCCCTGACATGATCCACACCTACTAGCTAAAGGAGCTAATGGGATTGCATGAGTGCCTGACAGTACAGATAAGTGGGCTGCTAACAGTGGGTACTCATCTGAACTAACTGATAATGAGGATCCCCACAAGGGTGTAGCACCATCAAACTACCTTCCTACCTGTTTCTCCACAACGTGGAAGCTCCTCTCAGTCAACATAGCAACCAAGGTGACGATGCACATGAGTCAATATCCATGAATAGCTCAGTAAATAATACCCCAAAGGCTCAGAACACTGACTACTGGTTGATAGAGCAGTACAGCAGATCAGATCAGGCAGACCCAATGCCTCATGCATGAATACATGCCCCACCCCATCAATTATTGGGAAGTCAATGGGAACTGTGAAAGATAACACTGGAGGCCAACTCCAAGGACATCGCACAAGTTACCATCAAGTGTGGAATATAGCAAAGGTGATTCACTCTCCCCGTTGCTGTTCTATATGGGTCCTAACTCCCAAACACAGCTCGTCACTAACAGCAGATATGGATAAATAATTAAAAGTGATAAACTGTCAGCCACCTCCTGAACATAAGAGACATTGTTGACACTGAGATGGCATTTGGTGTGAATAAGTGTGGCCAAATGGTTGCAAAGGGAGAAAACGTGATACAGACTGAAGGGGTGTAGCTACCAGGAGGCAGAATAGCAGATAGACAGGACAAGTACCCGGGTATCCCAGGGGACAACAGGAACCGTGATTAAGATGCAAGAAGATCAGCCACAGCCATATACCTCCAGAAAGAAAGACAGATGCTGAAAAGCCAGATCAACAGTATGAAAAGAGCCAGGCCATCAATACATTCGCTCTCAGAGTGAGTGTCAGAGCCACAATTTTTTGTTTCACAGCTTATGTCATTTAGTACTGACAGTCAACAGTATTCTGTAAAGAACTGTGCTTAATTTGATTTTACGCTTACTATATTGTCCTGATTCGTGTCAACACTGGAGAAAAATAAAGCTTTTTTCACATATTAGATACAAACTATAATTCACAAAGTAGAGGAGAAAACGTTGTTCTTTTGAAGTTATCATCTGGAGTATGAGCTTTGATGTAAAAATAGCAGTCAGTTAGCTTCATAATAATATTATGCTACAGTGAGCATGTGCAGTCCAGGTGAAAACACATAGGACTGATATGTCTGTAAAAGTACAATATGAGGAACGTACCGGGAGACATGAAAAATATCTGAATATCACTGAATAATAATAATTTATTAGCTTACTGTTTTGTTTTGTTGATAGTAAAAACTCATTAACATACATGCATTAACAGCTTTTTGGACGAGTTACTGCCTTTAGCTGGTTGAGTCATTTTGCATTTTTTATTTTCTTTATATTAAAATAAATAAAATATGAAGTGCTGCTGGCTCTATCTACCCATCGCTCTTTGGTCCATCCCATTGTTTTGCAGCAGAACAGGCTGCTTATTGTGTAAGCGTGTGTGCGTTTGTGCTGAGTCAGCCTGGTACACCAAGGCTTTCTGAGCCAAAGCCTGGCTTTACTGCACCGCAGCAGACTGATGCCTGCCTGCAGAGGAACATTAAACCCAGTCTGACACACCGCAGCACTCTGCTGGGCCACAGCTACACAGACAGACAGACAGATAGATGTGCACTTCTGTGGCTGTGGCTGCGTGCAGTGGTGCATGTGTTGCTCCTCCTTGTGTGTGGCCACTCCCTGAATTCCTGCACCAGAGGCCTCTCACTCACAACAGCTACTCTACTGCTTTCTCCCCTGTGCTGAGATCAAACCCATAATTTTGCTGAGAGAGTGAAGAATGTAGCAGTCCATACTGTGTTGCATTTTAGTCTGACACATCGATGTTTTATCCATTTATATGCCATGATGTTTGGTCCTTCGATCCCATCCAGGGCTGGAGGCTAAAATTAAGCTTGAGTCTGTTGCCATATATAGAACATATGTTGCTTTGCTTTGTTTTTTCCATGTGTTATCTTCTATCGTTGTAGTCCAACCAATATGGAGACAGATGAATACCGAAAATAATAAATCAACAAGCCATCAAAGGGGCACTCCATGGAGTGATGTGCAATTACATTTGATCGCAAGCAAAAAGATGCTTTTTTTTCTTGCTGTATTTTTAAAGAACTGACTGGGAACAAAGGCAGTTAAGAACTCGCTTTATAGTAAAGTACTCGTATTCAGGTTTAATGAAATGACATGCTGTTTAATTGTTTCTTATTTGTGAGAATTTTCAGTTCCAGTAATTTTAGCTTTTCTTCTGTTGAAAATACCCAACAAAAATGATGTAACTCATTTTAATTTTGAATGTCTTCTCGAGGATCTGTACAATGTAGGGTGAAGACCCTGCTGTACTTTATAGAGAAGGCCATTGATTCATTATTAGATAGCACTTTGCAACAGTGGGAAGGAAGAACTCAATTTTAACAGGGGCTCTTCCTCCACAGACTTGGTTAAGGATGAGGGAGGGGAAAGAGAAGGCAGATGAGAAGAGCAGTGCCTTTGATTATATTTTCAGGTATAATATTGTTGCTTTTACATAAGTAAAAGGCTTTGAGGCTTTCCTTTTTTTTACACCAGTATTGATCTGTAATGCTGCATATACAGCTTTATAGATATCTACACTGCATTTGCAGAGGTAAAGGTGAAACATGAGATTAAACCTCTCACTCCAGAATTTCCATGACTAAGAGAGTTACCAGTGAATTAAGTGAGATTCACAGGAAGTTCAGTTCCCTGCTGTGAGGAACAGTGATACTCACTGTACTGGCTTCATAGAAGGATCAGGTTTTCTGAAAATGACACCAAGCTTTAATGATGAAGCTGCAGAAACACCTGATTACAACACCAACAAACAGTGTGAGACAGATCTTTTTGAATGTGCATTGTCATTCTCATCAT
>VUQR01027640.1:0-20727 GCA_015108515.1 Hemichromis elongatus
TACTTCTTCAAAAAAAGTAACTGAGTTAGTAACTGAGTTACAAGATTCTAAAAGTAATTAATTACTAGAAAAGTAACTATTGCGTTACTTTAAAAAAAATGTTTAACCCCCTGGGGTCCAGGGTATAATTGGCCATTTTTGACTACTTTTGATGTTACCTCTACATTTCACCTTTAAAAACTATTTACTTTGCCTTGTTTGGTCTCATTCTTTTCAGCACAACCTCACATGTCTGAATTTAAGGTTATGTTTTTATTTTGATATACTGTATTAACACAATTCATCTAAAAATCAGACAAAAAAGCATAAAATCTGAGTAGAAAAAGTTATATTTTTACTCTAACAACCATAAACATGTTTATTGAATCATATCTCAAAACTTAAAATGTAAATATGCATTTTCAATTTTAAAATCCTATACACAAGGTTTGCAAACAACAAAGTTATTTGCAGCCATTTACCTTTTAATTACTAGTTTTTACTATTTACAGAACAATCAGGTGTTCTGCGTTCAAGAAGATGCCACACAAATTATTTGTGCCACTCCAAAAAAAAATAAAAAATCACAAGCCTGATACCTACAGGTCTGACAACAGGAGGTGTATCACTCCTCCTGTTTTCTACCTGGAGACAGCAGTCGCCCCCTTGTTCTGACACACAACACAAAACTATCCACAACACTACACACTAACTACACAAGACAACACATTATTAACTACACACTCCAAACATGCTAAACGTGACAAATGTCTCACATATTAAAACTCTCTCTCTCGCCGTCACTCCTAAAACCTCCCCCTCTTCCTAAACACCCAAAGGTCACGTTGCCCTATCATTTTTGATTGGTCGACATCGTACATTTTTCCACCAACAAGAAACGGCTGTTTTTTGTTTATAACCAGAGAGTGCCTGCTAGCGGTGTCCTTAGACGGTAAACGTGACGAAAGTATTCAGGTAAAAACACCGCTTATATATTGTTTATCATGACTCTGGTGGCCTATCAGCACAATTGAAAAACTGTGTAAGTGGTCATGTGATTGGCTTACCACGAATACTTTATTCTTCCTCAGTCAAACAGCAGACTGTCTTGTCCCTTAACTTCAGGTGTTGTGCTAGAAAGTGATTGTTGTCCGCGGGAGCGCGCAGCTGCTTAAAGCTCTAGCGCCCAGATTACTTACGTAGACGCTACTTCCGTGCAACTGATACAAGGTGCAGTAAACTGAAGACAGCTTCAACTTCAGCTCCGTTTGTTGAAAAATAGTAACGCGACCGCATCGCGTTTTCTTGTTAGTAACAGTAACGGCGTTGTAACGATAGACATAGTAATTAGTTAGATTACTCGTTACTGAAAAAAGTAACGCCGTTACTTATAACGCTGTTACTCCCATCACTGCTCGTTATGCAGCCGATTGTCATCCGCCTAGAGCCAATCATCTGCAAGCTGTGAGCTTACCACACCAATCACTGCCAGGCACTTGCACATTACAATTAGCATTTACATTCATTCACACCTAGGGCGCATCACGCAGACATTTTCATAAAGCTAATAAAAATACATAATGATAGCAGCTAAAACACTGTTAAAATCAAATGATTTCCATTATAAGTTACAGTCATTATTAAATAACAGGCAGCTGAATGCCTGGGAAATTTAGATCTACTGTAGCCTCGTTACCTTTAAATGACTTCTATATTGTCAGCGACTCGGGTTTCATTCACATGCAACTAATTCTGAGTTAAATTATTACAATAATGTATTACAACAGATTTTCTTCTTTCAAATATAAATATAAATGTATATCTGTAGCCGGGTGCAGCAGTGATGGAGAAAAAAAACCACCGGCTATTTAGAACGCACTCCTCCTATACATAAGCTGCCTTTCTGACATTTTTTTTCTTCTTCTGCATTGACGTCTCCCGCTGATTCGTCCATATGGTTAACATGTTGGACTTACTGCACATGTTGTGTACTCATCCAATGTCTCACACATCTCCTCCATCACTTTCCAGTCAGAGATGAAACAGGATGCTAATGGACAACATATTTGAAAGCTACCGATCAAGCCCGCTTCAATCTGTAATCATATGAAAGCTTGCAAATTTTACAAGGCATCTGTGGCGAACATCTGAAGATATACAATGTAAATGCATACTGCTTCATGTATATCTCTTGATTACGGGAGGTTAATGTGCTGAGCTATAATTATCACGTTGATGAAAAGGTAGGCAGTTCATACTGACACTTCAGTAATGACCATGTTTGTAGAATTATATACATCCACATCCTACATGACGTGACATACGGATAATTTAGGTTTGGCTGGGAAAGCTGAAGTAAACGTTGGAGTCATTCAGTTATTTAGATGCCCCTCCATAACCTGTGCTTTCTGCTAAAATATGAGGATGTGGGTTAATTTGTGTCTTTTATTAGGTGAGAAAGGGTACCATTTTCTTTTATGAGCCAAATATCCTGGAGATTTGAGTCAGATTCAAGGCACCTGGTGATGGGAAGGATGAAAACTTTATTCATCTTCTGTCATTTTTTAGTCTTGTGTATAGTTATTAGATGTCTATATTCCTCTTTGAAGAGGGAAAACTTTAAACAGCACAGATCATTCGTTACTGTAATTGCTGGAAGTTTGGCAATAATCTCCCATAGACATAATGACAGAGAACGTATATTTCCAGTGTTTTAAAGGTTTAAATCTTGCAGCAACGCAAATATCAATGTACAGAAACCTATTATGACCACTTAACTATCACTGGAAGTTCTTTAGAAAAAAAAACAAACAACAACATTTAACAGACAAACAAGCCTCTTGGGTGGTATACAGACTCTGAGAACACATGACAGAAAACCTGCTAAAACATAACATGTAGTCATTGGTGTTTTGTATATTTATGTCAAATTAATGAGCACAACTGCCAGTAAAGTCCCAATAAAATTCAGCTTTCTTTTCTTTGACAGATGTTGAAGATGATGGTGCAAGCCAATACCTGCATACTTATAAAGTGTCTCCTGGCACGCTCATTTAATATCCACGCCATCATCTGGTGCAAACATTGATACCTTCTGTATAAACTGCATTCATTATCTTAGCAGTCTGAATTGGCATATACGCAGCATTTTAGAAGAATAAAATGTAGGTTTTCATAAGTTTGATGTCAGATTAACACTGGTGATCCTCTATTTTACATAAACACTTGTCAACACCCACACACCAACATAGTCAAACCAGACATTAGCCAGTAACCTAACCTGCTTCTCACTAGTATAAAGTCTCTGTGAGGGTGGATTGTGCCGTGTAAGAACAGATCATCAGATTTTCTGTGCAGTGACCATTAACTAGCGGGCTTCCTGTTTGCTGCCTCCTGCACGCTCCAGGCATCTCCCACACCTAACCCACACAAAGTATTCCCAGTAGTGTGAACATGTCTGAAACAGACTACTTCCAGCTGTGTGCTACATGTAAGAAAGGACAACTTTGCACAACAACATCCTTGTTAGCTAAATCTTTATGATGGCGTGTCCAGTGGCTTTTTCCATTATAGCGTCTCTTGTTGTTAAACAGAGGTGTCACACTGAGTAAGAGGTTCACAGTGAGTTTGATCACGTGTTTCTGTGTTCATCTTAACATGTGGGAATGTCTGGGTTCAATAGCTCCTTTAACCTAATGCCAAAACAGCTGCTGGTCAACTCTACTGATAAGTAGTCATCAATATAATTGAATTCCGAATTCACTTAAAGATCTGTTGATTCAACGTTAGACAAGAAGTATGTGTTAGAGGTTGTGTGAGTGATTCTAATGACTATTTTCTAGACATTTTTTTCTGACTTTTAAAACAAGTTAAGGTTTTAAATTCCAACACTAAATAAGCGTTGCCTTACAAACTTTGTTTTAACTGTTCCCCTTTTAAGCATTTTGGGTAACTTGCACATCTTTTCGACAATCACTTAAATACATTTCCCATTATTTTCATTATACCCAACATATGGTGACCTTTTACTGTATCCTTATCATTTCTAAAACTCTGGCTTATTTGAGCTTTTGTAACACTAGTCTGAGGTTATAGCTTAGTGTCTATTTTTATTGATCCCATGACTGTCATAACCCAAAGATAAGACACCCAAAAGTCAAAGCCTTAGACATGCAAGAATATCCATAAATACTGGGTGATGTTTGGTGCTTCAGAATTTAAATCAAGTTCACAGGAGCCAAGCTGCCTCTCCACGCAATCGAGCCATCACCCAAACAGCAGGGGTATCGAGCCGACATTCACTCTAATTATAAATCAACCTCCTGCTTAGTCTCTTCAGATTGCTCACACTGTTCTCCTTCTCTGACACTCACTCTTTTTTCCCTCTTAGTCTCTCTCCTACACTCTGTCTCTCTCGCTCTCTCTCTCTCTCTCTCGCCCACGTCTATCTGCAGCCAAATGCTGGTTCATCCGAGGTAAATCTGCACCGGATGAACAATCACCACCACAGTGGATACAATTTAGACCAGGATTCTGAAAACTCCTTTTGAACCAACAGGTGTTCTGTCTGCAGATGGACCCCCTCAAACATGTTTCTGACATTTAATTACAGCTGGTTGTATGAATGTCACTGGCATGTAAAGGTCGACATCTTTACATGGCATCTTAGAGGAAGCTCCGCAACCTGTAATTCTCATGCCTTCATTACCACGCCTGACAGCAACACGCAAAACTAGAGATGTACCCTGTCATTATTAGTAAATTGATGACACACTGAACCTTCCATTAGTGGGGTAACACATTGTAAAGTGTGACCTTAGGATGGCGCCAGATGAGAGGACATGTCAGATTTGACTCATTCCACACATACCTGACTAACTGCCGTGAGTTTATGAGTCTTTAGCCTCACAAGCATTGTTTTGTATATGTTTTGTAACATATTGTCACAAAACTTCACAATCCCTTTCGTGGTAGTTCTCGCTGGACAAAGTTGTTTAATAAAAAAGCCCAGCTTGCTGATAATCCCATCCTTACTCAATCCCAGATGATTTCAACATTATTTGTTTATGTTCAAGTTAAAAGTTCCAGTTTTTTTAGGAGGTTATTATCAACCTTACTACTGAGTGTTTCTATTTCATCTCCTGCTGTTGCGAAGGTAATAATGGGGCACTATGTCATGTTTTTAAGGGATTTCTCAGATGCCTAGTCCACTGACCTGATCTGTAACCAGGTCACAATCCTCCTGACCCTGGTGATTTGGCCCGTAATGCCTAGTGTCGCAGTCTGATAAAATCTGCATCTCGCGTTAATCTGTCCTTAATTACGGCAAACATGAGCTTTGCAATGTGGCAAAGGGCAGACACAACAAACATCTGATGATTCATTGTTGATACTTGTGTGAGGGTTGTTCATACTTCTTATAATGATAATAAAGACCACGCAAATCTCAACCTTTTTAAGGAATGAAGGTTCGCGTTGCGGTTATCAATGACAACCAGTGCATAAATAAGCCACATGAGCCAATAATACTATACAGCATTTAAGCCCCATGAGTGTGCGTATAACCCGAGATGACCCTTCCAAACTGGAGCTCTAGTAAACCAGCTTGGCTAAACAATTAAGTCAAAACCAGTGCCCCCAAACCAAACCAACCATACTTACTGGTTTTGGGACATGTGGGAAATGTCTGTCTACAAATCCAGGAGGAAATGATTGACTTGCGTATCTGTTTTTCCATAACGGTCCCCTTTGCCTGTCCACTTGTCTAAACCACACCCTGAGGTGAAACGAGTCCAGAGGAGTGTGGGGGGCCCTGCATTGTGGTGGCTGAGCTTAGGAAGGATTTAAACACTACTACTTAGCAGCTCTTAACCCCACTGACCCTTTTCGAACTAACACAAATCCTGTTGTGCTAGAGAATTACATTAAGCCCTTGCTTTGAACCCAGGCTTCAGTAAGCACATGGACAGGAACATTTATGCTAGATTGTTAGCTCTTAGCATAACTTGGTAGGTTAGCTATGAGTTTTCTATTTTGATGTGTGCCGCTGATGTTGCTGTGCTAGACTGAAATAAATTGTTGGAGAGATGGACCACACAGACTTTTGTTTCTTTGAGGTTTTGATGATGGTAATTTTTTATGTTTACTGCCGGTCCCTGATCACTGAAAAAGTGATATTAAAATACAAGCGTGCATCAGTGGCTTACTCAAGTTGTCTGATGGTCTGTCATTTTGTTTATAACTATATTTCTCCCTTTTACAGACAATCTAAACAGAGAAGCTCAGCATCATGAACTCATCCCATAAATTTCCAGATCTCACCTCCTTCAGCTGGGACTGAAACAAAGTGGAGCCTGTGCAACAGGTGCTGGAAGTGATTCTTTTTTCCCTTTTTCTCACTTCTGAAATGATTCAGAGCTCGTTTTGTGAACAAAATGCAGTTTTCATATCCCAAAAACTGGCAGATGAAGCGGCGGGGCCTTTAACAAGTTACATGACAGCAAATGAATTGTAAAATATAATAACACCCCTCTAGAGGCATACTTCTTTTTGTTCCATTTTACTTACACACTGTAGATCTTTGCAATAAATGCACAAAACCTCTGTGACATAGCCTAGAGTTCCATTATGTCGCCTTCTTTTGGGGGTTTTTGTTTTGCTTTTTTGGGATGTTGACAAGATCACATCTGACTGATTACGTTTAGTTAGGAAAAGGCATCAGAAACATATGTAGGTGCATGGCGCTGACACAAATGTGCAAATCAGTGCTAAGAACATACAAATAACACAGTTCGACTCACCAAAGATTTCTTCAATCCTGGAGGTTGAAATGCATTTTACACATAATTTAGAATTGTCATTAAGGTGTATGCTTTCATTAATTTAATTAAGCAGGCCTGGCTGACTTGTCAACCGATATGGGATGCCCCAGGTGATTATAAATAGATGTTCAGGAAGTCAAATTTTTGTGTATGGTTCATTTGTGCATATGATATAACCACGACCCTTGCTTTTCATTAACCCTCAAATAAAGCATGATCAAACATATCTGGGGATGCACCTCTTACAATGAAAAAACCTGGTCAGATTTAAATCTCTTACACTCCCATATACAGCATGACTGTTCAGTGCCTGCTATTCTTAGAAGTCCTGTTATGTCCCCTTGTGCTTGTGATGCCAGATCTTCTCCACTCTGTCAGCAAAGAAAACATTAAGTTGATTTTTATTCTAAGCAGCCAATCTTGGCAAAATAGAACAGGTGACAACCAAAGATTGCAACCCAAAGACTGTTTCTGCAGTGCGCTCTGTGCCTGTACATGTTAGCAGTATTTAGCATTCTGCTAAATATTGCTATTTACAGAGTTTTACTGTTGTGTTTATGGTGCACATGGTGAATATCAAATAAATGTTCCTGGTTACTCCCTCCTGATGTGGTGCATAGCCTTCATGTTATGCTAAAAATTAACAGGTTGTAGCTGGAAATCCACTCAAAAATGTTTGAAGTTTAAGTTCTCTAGAAGTTAGAGGTCCATCTAGCCGAACTGGAAGCTGTCTGGACATAACAGAGAAAATGGCCTTGAAGGGGAGATTTAAATTAGGTTTTTTTGTTGTTCCTGTAATTATTTTACTTACAACTTGTATATGATATGTGTGAGTCTCACAGTCAGGTAAACATTTGATTGTCACGATCTTCCTGTCTTTCCTATAAAGAGCAGTTTAAAAATCAACAAATCCTCAACCTCTTTTTTCACTTACAGCTGCCAAAATAACAAAATAACTTAATTCAAGTATCAATTTTGGAGTCAAAGAAAACTAATACCAGGTTGGCTTGTAAGCAACCACAGCTTTATACCGGAACCAAAGTTGTTTCAGCTGAACTGAGTCACTGAATTTGTTAACCACTTGCCGATTCTTCCAGTAACGGCATCTCTGTCTCATGTCTCTACTGGAAATGCATGACTTCTTCCACAGTGTAAGTTGAGACAACTCTGATGCAACAGCACATCACAAAAGCATGCCTGTTTTCTCGAAAACTTTATCCCAGACATTGAGAACAATTAGTCACGAGCCAGACATTTAAAATAAATTTTCCCGTAAATCCTGATGAAAGGGCCTTAAGTTTCACAAGTAAAGGCTAAAAATGAAAGAAAAAACTCCATCCAGGTTTTTGTACCAAAAATGATCACTGTGACTAAGTATCTAGAGGTATTTACTTGCTCTTCCTGTCTTTTACAGCAATTAAGTTGTACAAGAAAGCTTTGAATTTGTGCAAGTAACTGTAGATGTGCACACTGGCCGTCTTGTTGCTTTTTAAAATCACCTCACAAACGCAAACCTGAACATTTTGGCTAATGTGAAAATCAACCATGATCTCTCATTCACTCTGGCTCTTCAAGGGCAAGCTGTTGGGCTGACATTCAAAAGTTCTTTTTTTCTGGCAAGGGAAAGCTGTTTTAGGTTAACAGCCCCCCCAGATTCTTGGAAAGCTTCATATTGTAGGCTATAGAAAGAGGGCCTCACTGCATAGTTTATGGAAACCTCAGGGAATAGTTCACAGTAAATGCAAGAAAAACAACAGAGTGCATAGGCCAGGACACAGAGTATGCAATTTTCTCTGTCAATTTGCATCAAGCTTCAACATTTAAGACAACATTAATGAGAAAATTTAGTGCTGTTTGAGCATCATCTGATAAACACAAAGAAAACTGAGAGGCTAATCTGTGGGGAGAGAGCAAGGTCTAACATAAGCAAGTTAACAAATATGCTGGCTCTCACACATGCCGAGCACGTACCCTCCACATACGCTCTGCTTCTCATTAAGCTCACTTACATGCTTCTCATTATGTTTGGGCCATCTCTTCCCTAGGCCTATAGCCTTATAGCCATTTATGTGTCAACTGAATTACCACGGAGAAGCATCTCTGTCTCAGATGAATGTCTACTTCTTCTTCATCCCGGTCCGATGCGTAACTCAACATGTGATCCTCCCCTGATCCTCGATTAGCCTTAAATGCCCCCCTATGCTGTCTATACATTCACCGTAAACTGTTAATACATTGAGGGGTGCAAGGGGCGAAAAAACATCGTGACCCGGATTAAACAGTTGACTTGTTGCATCGTCACATAAATAGGGCAAAAAAACATTGCCTATTTTTAGAGATAGGATTCAGTTTATTTGGTTGAAGTTCAGTCCTTTCTCATGTCTGCTGCCTCCAAAAAAAAAAAAAAAAACTGGCTAATCTCAAGGCAGCGAGTGTACGAGTCTGTCCTCGTCTGAACTTTGGGGCGGATAAAACGGCGAACACACAGCTGAGTCCTGCTGCTGCGTAGCCTCTCTCTCACTCTCTCTTCCTTTCTTTCTCTCTTTCTGCTCAGCATTAGCTTTGCTTTGCTCCATTGCCACCCGCCTGCTCTCAGCATGTCAACAAGTTAGATCTGAGATGTGACTGTGTCAAGTTGGACTCATGTCAGGTCTAAATATATATAAGAAGAATGTTATTTGGAATTCAAAGGAAGAGATACTAAAAGCATTAATTGGGAGATAAGCACATGTATGCAGATGCAGATGCACACACAGACAAACAAACACTGATGCGTGCCCATGCATAAATGACATTCAAAGCTATCCGGTTATCTAATTCCTAATGAAAAGTGCAGCAATGACAAGGGTGTTAAAAAAAGGAGCTTTATTTCTGTGGCAACCAGGGAAACTGAAAGGAGGAAAAACAAAAAATACTGCATTGCGTCGCAGTGTAAAATCTGAGTGACTTGTTCTTGCATCGCTCCAGCTTTATTATATCTTCACACTCCTGCTGAATAAAGTCCACCACAAGAATAACAGTACAATAACAGGATTTTTTTTTCTGCCCATGGCTTTTTAACCTACCAGCAAAATCAAAATAATCTGTTGCACCTATAGTTACACAGAGGAAGTGTATACTTCTCATCGGTGGTTTGTAGCCTGGCTGTGTAAATATTTAGGAGTGACCTGACTGTGGTCCAGATGTTCTTTATGAACAGCATGGGATGGCAAGGAGAATGTTTCTTCACCATCTGTCCATAAACTTAAAGACTTTGATCAGAGAAGTTCTTGGATCTATCAACAAAAGGCTCGGCTGTACTGTGTAAGAATCTAAATGGTAATGTTATATAGATCGCTGTTGGCGTATGAACAAATATGTCTGTGTGTTAGTACCAGTAATCTTAACATTATCCTTTAGCGACTTTATGAAATTAAGTGATCTGTTACACCAGTTGTGTCTTTTTTTTCTTTGCATACTCCAATGTAGTACATTGTTCCGTTTGTGACAGTGTCTGTTTATACATGCTGGAATTTGTACTTTTGTTCATTTTAGTCTGGCCTGATCACTCTTTATGATGTTAGTGCAATTGTGCCCTAAGAAGGAAATCATGTATTTTGTTAAAATAAAATTGTAAATGGTCTCCCCTTACAGCATGTATCTTATTTTACGTTACAACTCACCAGTGGGTGCTCTCTATGTGGGGTGCTCACCTGCTACAAGTGACATATTGGGGTTTGCAAACCCTGCAACCCCTGCAACTTGGTGGACAGCTGTCTTCAACACCACAGCCACCAGAAAAAACAAAAAGCAATGACCCAGCTTTTGATTTTGTTATTTAATGAAGATTTAGCTGTTTCTTTAGCTGTATCTTAGCAAGATTAGCATGTTGTGCTACATTGTTCACTTAAGAAAAATTTGACAATTAAAGCAAATATTTAAAGCCATTTTCCAGACAATGTCAGCATAGTGTTATTGGCAAAGTGCATAAAACAAGCACTGAAACACTCATTCTAACTTTATTAAGCAAAATAATCTCAAAACTAGCTTGTAAATGCTTCTTTCGGTGACGCTTCTTTCTAACCTTGAGTATACATGAAGCAGGACCCTGTTAGTTCATCAACCATGAGGTATATCCTGCGCTGTTTTCACACTGGTGTAATCGGACATCACACAAACTTTGTTCTAGGAAGCTAGCGGATTAAAGATCAATCAGTGGCCGACTGCATCGGCCATGTGCAAGGCTTGCCAGGCCTGTCTAGGAAAGGTCAGGGTTCCAGTGTGTGTAGGAAAACACACAGAGTCACTTAGCCAAGGCTCAGAGTGATAAACTTCACACCCAGGACAGTGCTCGAAATCACATTGAGGTTGACAGCTTTGCTAATTGAGCTATCATTTTACTGCGACACATCTATATCAAGCTAGGATGAGTGCTACATTCGCCAATGACAAAAACACAGATGAGTATCTTATGAAAAACAGATTTTTGAGTACTCATCAGTTATCTTGTAAGCCAAGTGCTGCTTACAACATAACAAACACATTAGACAGTGGAATAAACAGCAATTAATAGCACTCTCATTATGCTTCTCTGTTTTTATCACAAACTACAGCATGAGTGTTCCACATCCAGCAATTTAAGAAAAGGGTGCTGAGATAACATACTAAACCAAACTAAGACTAAATTAAGAGCCAATTGTTTGTTTGTTTTTTACATTTGTACTTTTTGTATAAAGATCCTAAAACACAGCTACTTTTCATTTGTTTGTGGTTTGTTACAAGCAAACTGCTTCTCAAAGAATCGTCTCTTTTGTGTCAGCATTCGGTTTGAAGTGCCAGAAATGTCTTTAACCTGCCATTTACTGTTGTCACAAAAATTCCTACATATTCCAAAATACAATTTCTTAATGAATAGATGCCACAAAAATCCCCAAACCTTGTAAAATGTGTCAGTGACAAGGCCCAGAGCAGAGGGGGTAAATGTAGACGGCGACAGTCACACTACTACAGTTGACATTGTAGAGCCTGTATTTTCTTTCAGTTTGAGGCATTAAATCTCAGGTTTTATGACTCTTTTGCAGAAGAAAAAAACAGAAACAATGAAAAGTTAATTTGTTGCCACAGCTGTGTCACCATCACTATGGGAAAAAAAATATGGTATGTGGGGATTAAAAAAAAAAACAAGCCACAAACAAATGAGTTATGACCCGTCTACTTACTTACTTGGTTAAAAATGTAAGAAACACACTGAATTGCATTGCATTAAATTACACCTGGCAGACAGATCTGATCATACTGTGAGCCAAACCACTTCTGGAGGTCTGGCCTGGCCTAACCACTTACCGATCACTCTTAGATGTAGACTCAAATAGTTTTTTAAAACCAGGCGTGAATGTGGTCGAATCTGTTTTTTCCTATTATCTTGTTCTCATCAGAAGTTTGCCAGGGCATATTTTGGGTTAATGACCTCATATTACCCACTCTGTTATTCTTTAAAGCCTCATTTGAAAAGTATAGCTGTTTTGTTTTACACATATAGTCGGTGCGCTTGGGGCAAAATACTCGTAGAGCAGATGTGCTGAAAAGGGATAGTGAGACACTGGCACACAACAGCAACTCACGGTAGTGTAGAAATATACCACTAGTGGGAATGTCTAAGACACAGACGGGCAATTAACTTTCCCAAGGGGCCACATGTTGTGGATGGCCACACCAGTAAGTTTATAAGGAAACTAAATTCATATTAAGCAGACCTAATTTAAGCAATCACACTGCAGGTCAGTGTAAGTAAATGTGATGCTCGTCCCACTGTTGAGCCAAAGCGCCTTCATTTTGCCGAATCTGATCTAAGCGGTTTAAATGTTAAAAACTCTGTTTGACTGTCAATAGAAATGAATTTGCGGAGTCTAAATTGTTCAGTAGGTTCGTTTGTTTAAAACGTCTGAGTTTGCATGTTTCCTTATGGCCTTTTCCCTCCTTCCAGACGGCTCTAGCACATTGGGTGCTACGTAGGTAGGTGTTTACTCCTTGAAAAACCTCTCACTTCCCCCACAAACACATTAAATATGGAACCACAAATTGAAAGTGGACTTGGTGCGGGTTTCTTATGTAATGCCACCGTATGATGGGTATGGTGATTTGAACAAAAAGTTTCTCAGCCCCGTGTAGGAGGAAAAGGACATTAACAACAGCTTTTTCTAGATAGAAACTCATGTTTGCTAAAGTTTTTTGTTTTTTTTCTTGCTGAAGAGATGGTTTTTATATAGTGATACTGAATTTTCTATCATTTCACACTGGGTGTATCTTTAAAAATATAGGCTGGACAAGGGTTAGGGAGAATCTACCTATTGCATAAACTGTATAGTATATTGTAGCAGCATTAGATATATTGGGAATGTAAGGCTGCATGCTTACAGGGAAATCAAACCCTTTTGCTTAAATAATTAAAGTCACTGTATGAGAGAGTGGCAATAATGGCAAGGAGAGAACAAACAGATTTATGTTACTGAACAGGAGAAGACAACTTACCCTTACTTCAACTTGTGCATCTTCATTGTAAACAATCTCTACCAGCACAGAACACTTGGAAAAAGCACAAGAATGTCAAGCTGTGTGTGTGTGTAACCCAGACTTATGCACTGTAGCTTACCGATGTAGCCATAGCTGATAGCTGATTGATGGACACCTGGTGCACATCAGCTACGGCATGTGAAATTTCTTAGAAATCCCTTTTAGAATGACCTATGTCTACATTTTTGTGAGCACTTGTTATTTCAGCAATGACAGTTCGTGCTCAGGAGAAAAAGCCTCAACAATCTCAGAGAATCAGACTGTGGCAAGTTTTTATTTATTTTATTACGGTTATTTTTAATGGTAAAGGTTTTTCAGAGAATCTCTAATCAGATGCATGATGGTATTTAAAATGCACCTAAGTAGCGTGTCTATCTTTGACTCTTCATTGTATGCGACTGAACAGCATACAGGCACAGTCCTAATTAAGTGTGTATAATGACACTTTCTTCGCCATGCTAATTTTCTCCGGGCTTTTTCAGCACTGTTGGCTACCTTCCCTTCAGCCTATACAGGCATCTTTTTGTGCACTCTTTGCTTGTTTCTTTCCCAGTTATCTCTCCTTTAAAATCTCTTTAACGTCCACTTTATTGCTCCAAAGCTCTTATGCAAAACACCTCGCCTTTTACATGTTTACAATACAAAATGCGAAAAAAAAAAAGATCTGTCATGTTGCCCAGAGTCTTAAACCGCATTGCTTTATTTATTTTGCATTTTGTATTTTGGCTGAATCAGGTTCTGGTTCTTATTCATTCTACCCTAATATTTAGGGAGCTACCTAAGATTAACTGAGGGCACCCTTATTTGTAAATATCCACTCTTTCACTTAGAGAAAAGTTTATGTCTTGGTGTATTACAAAAAAAGAGTATGCAGTGACCTAATCAGCGTTTACCTACAAGTACAGTCTTTTCCTGAGCTTAAGTAAAAGTGCATCATTCCCTAAAATCAGACGCAGATAGAGCTTGAGATAAAAATCCTAGAAAACTGTGTCAAACAGGCCTGAACTTTCTACTCCCTCTCTGTTATTTTTCCTGCATGTTATGCATGAATGCTTGGATGTCCCTTGCCTCTTCTTTTCTCAAGTGGTGAGTCACATACACCTGATTATGGCACACAGTGTCCTTAGAAAACAAGGCCATTAAAGCAGCAAATTCACTGCAAACACAGTGCCCTCAAAAAAAATCACTGGCGTCACTTGCGGTTTCTCGGTCACTATCTTGTCTCTCATACTCGCTCTAACTCAATCACTCGCTCTCTTTCTGTGGTCTGAAACGGGACCTGAAATGACCAGCACACGTTCCCACTGGGGGGCTCAGATTGATTCATGTGGGAGCTGCTGCAGAGCTTCGCACTTCTTGTCTTAATATGTCCAGGCAGATGAAAGGGGGAGTAGAGCAAACCGATGGCACAGACCAGTGCTGCATTTTCATTCCTTTGAAATGGGAGTGTGATGCCAGGATCCACCAGGGGGTCTTACAAAGCCAAGGCAATAATAAAGAGGAGAGGAGGGTTACGGGGAAGGGAGGAGGTGTAGTTGCAGATTGGTGAGGGAGAAGGGAAAATAAGGAAAACGAGACAGATGGAAGGGAGATGGTGTGAAAAAAGAGGAAGGGGGAAAAAAAGAAGTTCAGAGCTGCGGATGACGGCAAATGAAGTAATGTGCAACAACAGTCTGTAATGTGAAAATCCTTTAAAAGACTGGCTTTATTTTATAGCCTTTAAAAAGATCATGAAATCTTTTGAAATAAGTGGGGGAAACAGTTTCTCTTGGTCCACACTGCGCATAAATACATATGAATTAAACACCTGCGATCTGACAATTCAAACACAGCTGCACTCGGTAAATTGTCCCATTTTGTTGTTGGGTTGTTGAACACACTTATTTTGATCAACTTCAGAAGAAAAACAGAGCACAGAGTCTGACAGAGAATGCCAAATATTTGTAAGACTTTAATCGCCTGTCAAACATTTGAAGCACACCTCCCACCGATGACACACAGTCATGTTACAGCACTCTGCATTTCTGATGAAATATTATTTTTGGAACGGCCGCCGATAATTCACACAGGGCACAAAAACAATCAGGGGCGTATTTCACTAAAAAATGTTTTGCGCCAGTGCGCGGAGAAGATGTTCAGAAAGTAAACCCGCATGTTTTATTTATTTATTCAATTGTATTTTGCTTACACTTGAACTAAGAATGGAACTAAGATGTGCTTTTGACATCCAATTAGTCATACACACGTGTGCTTTAGCGTTTGTTTAAATTTTGTAGCAGTGTATTTTCACACCGTGAAAAAAATCAGCTGTGAAAATCACAGATTTTTTACGACTTGCTTTCTTTTCTTAGTGCAGTTGAAGAATGTAAAGCAGCCAAACATATTATTCTACTGTGAGTCAAAGAAAATCATCTAAATAATGAAAGTTATCTTTTAGCTCGCTCATTTTCAGCAGAATTCAGACAAATGTTCTCAGATAACTCGTGTTTAATGTTCTTAAATTATGTTTAATTTAAACAATTTGTATTGTGCAACTGGATCAATTAAATTGTTTAATTTCTACATATACAGCCACACGTCTTCCCTGACGTTGCCACAGGTCTTTTTGACAAAAAGCCTACCTAGTTAAAATAGTTTCACAAATGTAGTTTTTCTGCTTAATTTATAGCATATAATATTCACAGCCAGTCGAGAATGACCCGCATACGAGCTGAGACAGCAGTAAATGTGAAGCCGTACAGCATTTCATCATTAATTGTGGTCTGTTGACTTGTGTCGTGTCAACAAACTAATAAAGTAAAGTCAAAGTCTAATAAGTAAGGACAACATTAAGTTAGAAAAAAAAATGTAGCCCGCGTTTGGTATAAACTTATTTAGCCGAAGAGAAGCTCAGTACTAAAAGCACTGCTTTTGGTTTCAAAGAGGCCCATTAGAAGCAAAAAAAACAAAACAAAAACATGACGATGACATGCTTACTTAATAAATTCAGAAACACTTGAAAAAAATAACTAAAAAAACTCTGAATCTTCAATAAAGACCTCACAACAGGCCCTCCAGAGGGTAAAAACGCCACGCCTCTGGGACATAAAATAGCGGTATGTGTCTGGACATGCACAAAAGAGACAAACAGAGCCCTTTGTGGCTTTATGTAGCTTTCCTGGTTACAATAAACTGACTCACATTAACTTGTTTCACACTGGGGCAGAATAGTTTGGAATAAATTAATATCAATCTGTGAAATAATAGTTATAATAGTGATTTAAATATGCCTACTTTTAAAAGAGGAAGAAATTGTTGCTTCAGTGGTTTCATGTATACGAAGAGATTTGTAAGTTTGTGGCTTGAGTTATAAACTCAAAAGTCTACAGAAAATTGATCCTAAATTTGATGGAGATGAGTGAGAAAATAAAAGGTTTCTTTAAAGACTTATATTTCAGATTAACTTGATCATTAAATGACAGAATTTTAACTACTTAAAATAACGTAAGAAAAGCAATTTGACTGTTTTTCATAGAACAGGATCATTTTGAGTAAAAGGTTTTAAACTGTTTAAATTACCTGTGGGGAAAAATAATTAAGTAATACATAGGCAAAGGCTCCATGCACAATCACGTTTCACAGGTCATCCCAGTTAATGTCTGCGCCTCAGTTTGTTAACCTACTCTGCCCTCAGCGTGCCTGAAAATCTCAGCCATCAGTGTTTTGCTTCACCTTCCTGTCCAGCATCACAAATGCTGCCAGTTGATGTTTGTCCCACTGCTTTAGCGGTATCCCGCAGAGACAACTCAGGGCAGAAAACACATCCTATTAAACACTGTTGAGTACACAATGACCTTATGAGGACAGCAGTGCTTTGATTCTCCAGGGATTTGGTTTTTGGTAAACACATAAACCTCGCATTAACCTTTTCCACTCTTCAAACGCAGCTAATTCTGGCTTATTTAAAACTGAAAGGACACCTCGTTTGTGGATGGATCACTGAAAACCAGAATTCACTGTTCCCAAACTGTGAAAACCGAGTCACACCAAATGCTTTGTAGTGCACCAAAATGCCAAACAATGCTGATTTAAAAAAAAAGAAAAGAAAAGAAACATCGGATCCTATTTCATCAAAAATGACAATTCATAAATGGACCAACATCACACAAGAGAACATAAAGAAAATTGTTTACAGCAGCTGGGAGTGTGCCTCAGGGGGAGAGACATCGAGATAGAGAGAAGAGAGACAGCGAGAGAGCAGGAGTGTATGTCAGAGGTTTTCTCACTCACCCTGTCTTGCCACCATCTGTCCTGAGGACTGGCATCAGTGTTATAGTGCACAGACGGGAACTCACTAATAAGCTCAAACAGCAGTGAAAGAAGCCACATGAGGACATCGTGCGACATGCACACCATCATCATTACTCGGAGAGTGCAAATAAGGCCAGAGAACACTAAAGACTCTAGCCTGTGTGGAGACCTGCCAGAAACCCCTCAGACTACAGATAAAATATCTGTGAGACACAAGCAAAGTTGGTCTCAAGGTTCTTTGTAAATAGTTTTGAAACTATATTAACACACAGTAAAAAGATTTAGCCACAAAATTAAATTAAATTGTAATAAAACCTTTGTAAAGTAGGTCAATCAGAAGCACTTTTTTCACCAAAGATAAACATGCATTTTGGCTTACTTTTTAAATGTTGTGCCGAAAGCGTACTGTTAAGCGGATATCAAAATAAGTGTGGACTTGCCATGCTGCAACACAAACGAGCAGAGTTAGTGACGTAAACTGGCCAAATCTAGGCCAAGTGTAGACTCATTCAACTGCAGCCGCAACTGCAGAACTACTCGATCTGAACATGAAAAGGAAATGAAAATGGCTTCAAAACTGCAGGACTGCACCATTCGGACGTGCACCATCTATTGGTGGAGAAAGCGAAAGTTCCTGCACTTCTGGCACTTGTGCCACCTGCAGGCAGTGCGCATTACGATGTGTTCATACAAGCACGGAGCACGTTTTCACTTAGTTTCAGTCGAGAAGATTTGCATGCCGAACGCGCCATGCAGTCTGGCCATATTTGCCCTGAGCAGTAAATGTACGAAATGTAACTGACTGTGGGTCTAGAGTGTGTTCAGCACAGGCTCCGACACTGCTGTTCTTTCTGCTATTATGCTTCCTTATTCTTTCATCTCTAGAGCTTTAACCCCCTCATCTCATCGTAGCCTCAGTTCGTACCACTCTGAGCAAATACGTGTCAGTAAGTTCTCACCTTTTCTTTCCACTGCATTTAAATTTATGACCTCAACACAGCACATCTAAGCGCTCCTTCTTCTGTGCCGTTTCTCATATATTTTTGTCTTTTTTCTCTTCGCAGTTTAAATCCACAAGTTCAATTTCATTTGCTCAAACTAGTTGCTTTCTAATGGAGTGATCAAATTGTTTACCTGATGAAATGTTGTCCTCTATCCACGGACAATGCCCACAGCAGCTCAGGTGTCAGCACATTTCTTGAGATCTGGCGTGAAAATTCGTTGTTTTGTTTAACACCAGACAAAGAGAGACAGAAACTAATATCAGCTAAACCATCTAAACTTCAACAGGTTGTATTTTTGAAACACTAGCACAGACCCTAAAGGTGTACTGCAGAGACATCACAATGCCATCAAAGTTAAAGACTGTATAGAGTGACAGTATCGGTGACACCTTGACAGTCTCAAAGAAGACGAGGATTTCAAAAACATCAAGCATTTCTTATTCTTTCAGAAAAGGTAAAAGTAGTTTAAAAAAAATAAAAGGAAAGAAAGAAAGAAGGTAAATTGTTAAAACGCTGTTTCTTCAAAGACTTCTTTTCTGGCGTGCTTAAACTGAAGGACTACTTGAATCGTCTCGTGAGCGATGTGACCAGCAAGATGAAACGGATTATTATAACACGTTGGTTCACTCCTCATTGGCTCGCCAGTTGCTGAGATACAAACAGCCCATGGGACAAGCAACAGCAGTTCATTCAAGTTGAGCGTGAACACTAGTTCTCTTTGATTTAGATGGGGTCAGGGAAGGTGAAGCAGAGGATGGGGAAGAGGTAGATTTTTTATCCCCTATTCAATTCAGTGCAATGAGAGAGATATCAGTGACTTGAAAGAGAAGGAGCCAGCATTGAAACTTATCATAAATCTGTTTTGTGGGTTAGTCTTTATGATATTCCATCAGTTGTGGTTTCTGGAGTTTTGCCATCTCAACAAGTAAGCAGCAGAAAAAGGGCTGTTTTCCCAGATCTGCATTGTCCTCAGATGAACCTGGAACCACTGCCAAGAATCCAGCAAAGTTTATAAGAGGTAAAAGTAAGTAGGTTAGAATACATCTCTGGTTTTCAGCAGCAAGAACAAAAGACTAATTCCTCAAAGCAAATTTAGGCACACTAGGTGAGCCTTTTCTCCACCAGCACACTTCTGTTTTCTCGTTGTGAGAAAGTAAAGACGGTTTAGATAATAGAGTGTTAATACAGTTTCAGCGTGGGGAGGAAGCAAAGGGGAAGGGAGTAGGAAGGTTGGCGGAGGGAAAAACGGCTCCGGAGTGAAAGAGCCGGAGGATTAAACGACGGCAGATATGTTAAAATGTCTCCCAAAAAAAGAGAACGGCAGATTGAGGAATGGTGAGTCAGCTGCTGAATTCATTACAGTCATGTTTCTGCTTCCCAGTCTAAATGAGACGCCCAATAAAGAAACAGCCTGTCATCACATGCATCTCTTGTCACAGTGAAACATACCAGGCACATTATAAGCAAACGTCTCATTTATTCTCTTTAAGTCAAACATCAGGTCCGTGCAATATGAAGTCTGATCAGATGCCGCTCTCTATGCATATTTGAACACATCTAACAGGATTTAATTTGTAGGTACGACGTGCATGATAATATTAGAATTTTATTAACAACACTGATGCTTGCTGTTATTCATTTTTTGAAATTTCTGCTTTTGTTCATGTCGTTAAATTGGTTGTTTTTGCTCACCCTATAATCAAACAAATTAAGATGCCAGAAATGAAGCTGGTTATAGTTTAAATAAAATCAATTTTAGGTGTTAGAATAGAATAGAATAATCCTTTAATTGTCCCACAAGGGGAAATTTGGGTGTAACAGCAGCAGGAAAGATACATATACAAACAAACAGTACACAAGACACAGAACAGAGACATGCACAATGTTCATATTTACATGAAGGACACTGATTACCAAAAACTGAGTACTATACTGTTATTAAATTAAATAAAAAATTAAATACAGATAAGAGGCAACCCTGGTTATAGTGTGAATCGGTTGATAAAATAGTGCAAGTTACAGCGCTGATGTAAACATCTATGATTGTTGGGAGCATGCAACAATCGAGTGGTGTACAGTCTGAC
>VUQR01027641.1:11384-31398 GCA_015108515.1 Hemichromis elongatus
ATAACTATCTCTGCTGGGAAATTATACTTCTAGAAAAATGGTTACACAAATCGTGCAACAGTGCAGCTGAATAACCTTCTGTATTTTAGCAATGTTCGTTATTGAGTGACATTTCATTAAGATATCTGCTGTTAAACTCAAAGGTGATAGATGATATCGAAAGCTCCATCCCAGCGTAGACCAGTAACTTGATAATGACTGAGATCGTTTTGTCTTTTGTTTGGCTACTTAGTGATTCCTGGATGATGAATGCATATCAAAGTACACAAAAAAACACGGTGGACAGATTTGATATTGGCGGATTGGCAGACAGTCTCAAAAGAAAATGTCGACAGGATGATCATTATGGGTCACAAAGGGAAGCAAAGTTTAAAAGCACTGCATAAAGAGAGAAATGGTTTTATGTCTCTATTACTTTTACTGAGACCTACATGTATTGAAAATGATTATTTTCACTTGAGAATAGTCCAGTAAAAAAAGGCAGTTCTTTACTGGCCTCTCTCACTCTTTTTTTTTTTTGTTTTTTGATTGAAAGGGGGACAAAAATTGATCACACAAAGGCTCATATTCTGCCACATGCACTTTTTTTGTCGACACTGATGCGAATCAGTAAGTGAAAGGACACACCAGGTGAGACGAGCCAAAGGCTGGCACTGTCAGAACAGCACAGTGTCTGGTTCTGGCTCAGCAGAGCAGCTGCTTTGATGCCCTGGGAGCCAAGAAACCTGACTGCAATTTTTCAGTGCCTTAGCGGAGCACTGCATGCTGGGTAGGCTGCGGCACGGATCAGGCTTCAGCAGATTCAACGAAGGAAACAGGCCTGTAGGTAAAAAGAAACTTGTGAAATTGTAGTATCTGTGACTTTCCTGATATTTTACCACAGATTTCACTTCATTAAACGTGTGCACCCTGTAGGCTTTTGGCCCCTTATATCTTAAACACCCAGAGATGTGAAACCCTCATAGGCTACAGGTTGGAAATTAAATATTGGCTTCTGACAGCAGGTTAACTTTCAAGTCAATTCACTGGAGCTAAAAAGTGAAAACATCTAGTTTCTCTTAGGTTTCTCTTAATTTGTGCATGCGGTATGTAGTCAAAAACACCCCCAGATCAAATATGAGTTTGCTAAAGTAATTAATTTAAACTAAAATTCATGCATCTTGTTAGCATCTTGCACCTTGCGGTTATGTGCTGAATTGGAGATATATGCACATTCAAGAGGAAGATGCACATTAAAGAGTCATTAGAACAAGTGATTGTCATTTGTATTTTTAGTTCAGTTATTCAACTCTCGGTCTGAAATGCTGGAGAGCTAATGTTCCATTGTCATTACACATTTAAACAGAAACAATTTGCATAATGTCTCTGCCCTTAGTCAGTGTCCCCATCCACGAGGAGTATTACATTCTCACAGGTTAAATAGTGTGGATTTTTTTCTGATTTGAGGATCATAAACCACACAGCAATCACATAAATTGCGCAGTGATTTTAAACAGACAGATTTATACAGTTTTCCTGCTTGTTTTTATCCAAACATGAGCCATATAAGAATATAACAGGGCATGAAAAATGCTTACCATGTTGGTCAGCAGGTTGTGAGCAGAAATCGGTAGCATCCCACTCGTAGTTCTCATCTACAGAGACCTTTCTCCTAGAGAGGCCATAAAACAAGGGATGTTTAATGCACACTCACACACACTCGTGACTGTCTACAAATGGAAAAGTACTATGAGCTACACTCCGAGTTCTCCCAGCAAAGAATAAACTGTTTCATGTTTTTTGCTTCGTACGCCAGAATGCTGAAGGTGTGCTTGCAAATATTCAGAAACCTTTGATATTATTATCATTTTTTTAAACGGCTATTAAACGCTTCCCTGTAGACCAAAGAAGCGGTATAATCTCCTTCTTATTCTCAGTTATAAAATATATAAGTTGCTTTATGCAATATATCAGTGTTTGATGTTGATTTCGATTCAAATGGATTAAATAATTTTTATGCTTTTCACACTGTCTTCCAAAAAAAATAACAACACACAAAGATAATCAGATGCTCTCGAACCTTGATAGAGTTTATACAAAAACGCAGGATTAAATTACTTTTTTTGAAAAAAATATTTTTTTTTTATGTGTTTTAAAGAATAACCTTGCTCCCAAGTTTATTTTCTAAAATTGGGTATATGGCATATTACTGTAATCTGAAAACACAATGTACGCAGTGTTCCTGTCTATAAATCACATTGAATTGTATATTAGGTATATTAGACTAACCTTTAAAGCCTTGTTTTTACCACACAGGGTTTATTCAAGTTGCAAATGTAATCCCGCACATTTTGTTCTATACGACATCATTTTCTTTATTCATTATGGCTTAATACCTTTGGTTTGGTTCCATTTTGTCATTTTGGATGTCCTCTGTGTCCCCCTGGGTGTCCTCTATAGTCTCAGGTGAGCTTATGAGTGTTGGGGAAAGGTGACACACGGAAAGGCGTCCATTACTGGGCTCCATGCTTCCTCGGCCACTGCTGGCATAACTGCTGTAGCTGCTGCCAGATCCTGGCACTCCCTCGTAGCCTCCTGCCTCCAATTCCAGTACCTCTTGAACATCAGTGTTGGGCAGTGAGCATAGACCGGCTCCTTTCACGCCCTCCAAATAACCTCCCTCCTGTTCGACGGCCTCCTGGTAGTCCCCTGGCATTGTGGCAGCACTGGGTACAAGACAGGCCACTTTTCTTGGTTCGTAATGACAAGGTACATTAGGATTCGTTGTGGGCCTCTCTGGACGGCTCATTGAAAACAGAGGGTCAGCTGCAGGAGGTAAAAAGGGGCCATATTTGGTATCTGAATGATCATTTGCAGGAGACCTGGAAATCTTGCTAGGGGGAGAACTTTGAGGTTTCCAGAACAGCGAGTCTGGAGGACAAGATGATGGAGCAGAGCAGTTTTCTTGGCTAAGGGAGTCTATCCATGCATCAGGAGTCAGGAAACTGCTTTCCTTTCGTCTTCTCAAGTCCAGACTCTGACTTCGCTGCTTAGACAGCGATATTTTAGAGCCTTGGCTCACAGCTTTCCACAAGTGTGGCTCTAAAGGTTGTGAAGAATCTGGGGCCCCGAAAATATCATCCACAGAAACAGGGCCACGGCAGTTAAAGCTTGTGCTCCTCATCATATCATGATGCCGGCCTCTGCGGGTCAGCGTGTGCCCTTGTACATGAGATGCAATTCGTTGGTGCAGCATGGGCTTTGTAGGCCGCATACCACACACCTCAAACTGTGGCTCATCTACACTCATCTCAACACACAAATCTTCACCAGTGGGCTTAGGGAGCACTACCTCCACATTTGAAGAGCCTGGCAACGCATCAAGAGCTGAATTAGATCTTTCAGTGTATTTATTGCTGTAGAAAGACAATGTTGAAAGGCTGCCATGACTAAGATTGTTCTGTCTCTGTGCCTCAGAACATGAATCATTTGTTTGCATATCCAGGCCTGTGGATTGTGGTGAATCATTATAGCTTTCTGGTGCTGCCCCTGCTCTTTCATGTCTCTGGTGCTCTAGGGAAAGATGTGGGAGAGTTAATCTGGCTTTCGAAAAACTGCCTGCCTCCTCAGATTGAAAGCAAGTCTGTTTGGGCAAAGACGGAGAAGAATGACGATTGCTGGACTTTAAATATGAGGGATTTGCAGCCGATGATGCGTTGAGACGGGTTCTGGATTGGATCAGAGTGGGTGGAGAAACAAGAGGATGCGTTTCCCAGTAGGCAGAAGATGATGATACAAAGTTTGGCGAGAAACAACGGTTCTCCTTGCTGGCTAGGGAGTATCTGTGTGGCAAGGTGCTGCTCTTGTACTCCCATACAAGCTCATCGCCACCATCCTCCCTCCTCTTTGAGTCTGACTGCTCGTGCTTTGTAGAGTTTCTTTCTAGCGTGTACCACTGCAGCTCCCTCTCTAGTTCCTCCCTTTCATGAGCCAATTTCAGGCAGCGGTGCAGGTTCCCCCTTTCCCTCTCGTGTTCCATCTGGAGCACCAGAGCGCTCGCAGTTGTAGATGGCTGACCAAGGCCAGCTCGGATATGTGGAAGCACTGGAAATACAGGAGTTATTTCTCTGTCGTGATGATGAATCGTGGCCAAACTACTGTCAGAGCACAAGCTGCTGAGTTCAGGAAAGCCATCATAACTTGACTTCTTGCAAGGCGGGAGATCAACAGAAAGCACAAACGGCAGCTCTTTCCTGTCTTCCTTCTCCGAGTGCAGTGACACAGACCTTCGAACTTTAGAGTGTTGGTCATACCTTACACTTTTCTTGCTGTGAACACTCAGAGTCTCAGTGTCATACGGTGGGAGTGTGAATCGCCCATCTGGACCTCTGGAAATCATCTCAATTGAAGGAGAAATTAGAGATGTTGTTTTAGTGAGGCTGCCTCTGCTGTACTTGGACATAAGATGCTTCCTCCGATTATTATTCTCGGTGCTAAATGAGGAACAGTCTGTCTGCAAAGAGGAGGAGGTGGTGGTAGAGGAAGATGTGGGATAGTGGGAGCTGGCTGGAAGTAGGCTTTTCTTCAGCACACTGTCTGGAGTGCTGGTGCCTGAAGTCTTTCTGTGAGGGAGAGAGAGAAAAAGAGGGGGAGGGAGGGGTGACAGAAGAAAATTGTAAGAAAAACCGGAGGTGTGAGGGGAAGAGAAATAGAGGCCGAGAAAATAAGACTGAGCGAAAGTGAAAGAGGGGGCGGGAGAAATATAGAGAGAGAGAGACCAAAACAGCAGCAGCAGCAGCAGCAGCAATGGATGAGGAAGGAAACAAAGATATGCAATAGAAAATAACTGAAGTGCTGGCATTTTCAGCACACTTAAAGGAAGGCAGAGGGAAAGGTCAATGGGAGGTATTATAATGAAATGATAAAGGGGTACTTACATTGATAGGGAGCATTTATAGATGGCAGTTGGGGGCTCTGAAAGGAAGGGAAAGGGGCAAGATGGTATCTGACTCAGTAGGATACAACGGCACTGACCAAGAAGTAAAAACATAATCAACCGTAATAAGAGCCTATTATAGGTCCCGAGGCACCCAGGCTTGTCCAAAAAGTTAATTACACTTACATTTATCAGCCACTAATGAGAAATTACCCTAATTAGCAAGTAATGTAAATGACATCAATAACTTTTACAAGTGAATGGACGAAGGGGGTGGACAAGAGGAGCGCCAAATCCATGCAGTGGGCCATGATTTATATAATGGATTGAAAGTGCTTTCAATATTTTATTGAATAAATGATGATATTCATGATGCAGTTCATCAAAGTGAGTGTCTGCTGAGTCTCTGGAGTGAGGAGCATTTTACCATCTCTCTTCCTTGCGCGCCGTTGGTTTCTCTTGCGGCTGATGATGCAGGCGGACCCCAGCAGCAAGACCAGGGCCAACAACATGAAGCCGACGCCACCCAGGACACCGGCCAGTAACGGCTCCGGGACAAACTCCAGCAGTCGGGACGTGGACGGGTAGATGTCCATACCTGTGGCATGATTTCAACAGTAGTATATGTTGCTCAACAAAGGCTGGTCTGGTCATAAATATTTCAAAAAAGTAACATAACATTTTAACTACTAACTATATATATATATATATATCTATATATATCTATATATCTATATATATATATATATATATATATAGTTTTATAGACACATTTATAGGATAAGCTAAATATATACTTGATTGAAAAACTTTAGTAGCAACAACAGAATAATACTAAAACAACAAATTTACATTTTACATGATTAAAACATTTTTAGATTTAGATTTAATCTCCAATTTACATCCCTGATCATAATGTTTGTCAAATAAACAACTTAATTATTTTGCAAAATTTACTCCGTCAGATGTAAAACGGAGATCATCAGCAGAGCTGTGTTAATCAACAGGGTATGTTTTTTGGTGCTGACGGTCCTACACCAACAGGGGTTGCAGATCTCTCTGTTTGATGTCTCTGTACTCTATCTAAAGCAACATTCATGCTATATTCACATAATAATAAGAAAAGTGCAAATTCAATCACTAACTCTTTTGAGAAGTTATTAGTGGAGCCATTTCAATCATTCAGGCTTCTAATGGACAGCTTTCCCTGAGGCCCTGCTCTAATTTTAGTCTAACGCTGGTAACAGAGGGATGGGATAAGAAATACAGAAAGAGGGGGGAAAGAGTGAGGACAAGGAGGCTGAGGAAGTGGAGTGGGTTCAAACACAAGGTGGGAACAAATGTGAAGCGAGCAAGGTTGCTCTCCAAACCTACCCGTGGTGGAGACATTGACTGATGGACTGGGCTCGCTCAGCAAGTCCCCACGTCGAGATAGCAGTCGCAGCTCGTACACACAGTCCTGAGACCAGCATCCGCACGCACACACACACACACACACACAGTGGGGAGGACAGAGGATGAAACCACACTTTGTCAACACCGGACTGTGCTTGCAATGCTAATGATGTTCATTTGAATTCATGTAGGCCTATACAGGACAGGAAGAGGAAGGATGAAACAGACTGGAGGGAAAAAAAAGGCAACGCATGCAGATTGAAATATGACAGAAAAGTGATGACTGCCATGAAGTGTGCATAATTGAGAGTCTGAAAAAGTAAAACCAGGGAAGTGAAGCTTAGATAAAAATCTCAAAGGCATTCAACAGGCAGCATGGACTGATTAGTCTCGCAGGGAGCGGCGCGTCTGGCTTGTTACCTTGTGCAGACCCGGAACCACTATCTCGCTACTGTTGGCACTGATGTCCTCGTCCAAATTAAACCACTCCCCTTGCTCGGTGCGGGATTGGAGAACAAAGCCAGTGACGGGAGGGTGCTGAGCTTCAGGAAGGGACCATTGCAGAACAACACCTGCTGAACCCCGATTAGCTGACAGCGATGCAGGGGGCTTTAGTTTGTTTCTCCTTGGTGGAGGATCTGATGCAGAGAGAATAAGAAAGAGCTTCAGTCGATCAGCTTGATATGTTCTGGCGGAAAAATTAAATTACACCAGAGGAAATTGCTACAGCCGCTGATGCTCAATCTTCAGAATGTGAGGGGAATAAAAGAGAGGTTGACTTTAGTCTTTTGCAGTGTACCAAACAAGAAATACATAGTCATTTTTATGCAGTTTGGTAAATTCAAGACTTTATGATAAAATATATCCATCCATCCGTCCAATTTTATCTATCCAGTTCCTAACTGACACCACTGATACAGCATGATTACTCCTTACTTTAAGGATATTATATTGGTGATAATTAACTGCTGCGATGAATGTTTAACAAAGACAAACTAACATGATCAGGTAGTTTTTTGTTTCACCTGAGTTAAGCCTTATTTTTATTTATTTTTTGCTCCCAGCAGAAATATCTTAAAAAATAAAAATCTAAATGTTTTTTTTTTGTTTTTTTTAACTTTGTATCCAGTGGATTTCACCTTCAAAGGAATTTCCATGATCTCTCAGATGTCTCACGGATATATTTTCTCTGACTGGAATGAAAAAAATGTTTCTAGCAAGAAAAAAAGAAAGATCTGCATTTAACAACATTTCCACAGACTGCAACATCCACTACCCCGGCCTTCGCAAGTCCAAGGCAGAGGACTAAACGGATCTTAATGTACTGTCCATTCATCTATGAAGAAAAGAGTAGTGCTACTGGGTGTATAAACATTGCATTTTAATGTTGGTTTTTGCCCCAAGCCAAATTTTGATAATTTTTTGATGACACCAAAGAGATGTAAATCGCACAAAAATACCTTTGAACATATGGGCCCAGTACTGGAAAAAAGGTTAAACATGACGAAGAGTGACAGGCATGCTGGCAGCTCTCTCTATTTAGACACAGCAGTGCTTTGAGATAAAGACTAACATGCTCTGACAGTGCTTACATGTTAAGCTTAATATCTTTTTTTTATCTTTGTTAAGTGTCTTAGCATTATTTATTACAAGATAATTGGGATATCTAGTTTAGAGTAAAAAAAGAGAAAGAAAAAAAACAGCACAATGCTGTGATTTCTTAGTTTTGCGCATATTTGTCCAATCAGACAACATTTAATATTAGACGAAGATCACTTGAGTGAATGCAAAATGCAATTTAAAAAAAAATGCTATGCAAACCTATGTGAAAAAGTAACCAATGAACAATGACCATCACTGACACACATCAACAAACAAAGGTGAGCTAGTCAGAGTTTGGAATTAAATTCAAATGAGATGCTTTGGCATGACCTAAGTCAGACCTTTATTGCTTGAAATCCCTCTAGCGTTGCTGAATTAAAACAATTCTGCAAAGAAAAATGGGCCGAAATTGCTCCCCAGCGATATGAAGGTTATTAGATTTAGGGCCAACTGGATTTTTTTTTTCACACACAGGCACACACAGGTTTGCTTTTTTCCTCCTTAATAAATTAAATCCTCATTTAAAAACTGCATATATTATTCATTTAGTTGCCTTTGTCTAACATTAAAATGTGTTTGATTTGAAGCACGTGTAGCAAATATGCAAAAGAAAAATAAGAAATGAGGAGAAGAGGAAATACTGTTTCACTGCATTGTATTTTGTTTCCAGTTTGCGTCACTACAGGAATGCTTACATGGGATCAAACAATGCTAGAAGAATTGGCATGAGTGTGCAAACCTTTTGTTTTATGCGGGTTCTTTTTGCATTTTAAGTCTGTATTTAAAAGTAGCAATAATGAGATAAGAAACAGCACATGAATGCAAACCAGTTAATCAATTTTTGGACCGAGCCTGGAACGTGAAAGATGTGAAAGATGAGACAAACTCATTAGGTTTCATCTTCTAGGCACTAAAAATCATGACTGAAAATGATGTTTAGGTTTGTGCTGGGGATGAGACCAACTGAGGGAATAACTTACAGACTTCCTCAATCACAAAGATAGTTGTACCGCAAGAACAGTATTATTGTCACTGAGAGCTGAATCGCATATTTATCACACAACAGCTAAAGTTTGCTTTTGGCCTTTGGGCAGAATTAACCTTAATTAGCTGCGGCTGAGAGTGAGGAGGAATACAAACATCTGATAATATATTTGTTAGCTTTGGAGCTCAGTGAATCAGACAGCAAATCTCCATTTTGTGCCAAAATAAGATCATCCTATGAAATTGCAGCCCCATAGACAGATTTAGATAAAACCAGGGGATGATACTGACCCAAAGTCCGCGCAGTGGCGATGTCACTGAAGGGGCCAGTTCCCATTTTATTCTGAGACAGGATACTGAACTGGTAGTCGGTGGAAGGAGACAGGCCTGTCACCTGCAGCCTAGTGCCAGAGGAGGGGGGCACGGGCACTGAGAACCAGTCCCGCTTCCCATCATCATCACTTGCTGAAATCTTTTTCACCCTGCAGAGGAGGAGAGACAGAGAGAAAAGGAGTGAGAACAAAAGAGGAGCAGGGAATTCTGGGAGTCTGATTTTATGAAACATGACAGAAAAGTAGGTTTCATTAAACATTCATATTCGTCATCAGCTCCAGAATGTGTGGCAGAGACGGCACTGATGTATCCTGCGCTATTGCACAGAGAGCTTGCAACTCCAATTATAGTGATTTTCATGTTTCTACCAGAGCTCAGGTTTTGCACGTCTGTTCTCTACAGAAAAATTACCTGACCCTAAGGCTAAAAAATACCCTATTCACCTATTCAAAAACAGCAGAAGAAATATTAATACCAGGCTCAGAAAAGGAGTTTTTTTTTGAAGATGACGACTCGGACTCTGGCGAAGCGGCATCAGTGATACTGGTAACATTAACATGGTTATGCTGACTTTTTCTTTTGATATTCAAGTGTTCAAGGAATTCCTCACAGATGCCTCATGTTACTGTGTTCTGCATTAAGCACATCACTTTTATTAGGCAAATTACTTGAGACTTGTTTCATTTTCAAAAGGAATAAAAGGCTGCCCAAAGAGCTATAACATATGTGCATGATATTTAAAATGTCTTCTGCTGGACGTGACAAAGTGAAACAAGAAAATGTTTTTTTTAAATCATTTTTGGACGTAATTGAAACATATGGTGATTAAAGTTACCATACGTCTCAATACGTATATTTCAGAATATACCGAAATATCCTTATATGCTGAACTTCTTAAAGTAAGACGATCGTCCTCTTGCTTTTCTCACAGTATTTTTTTTTTTTATTTAACCTGTGGTCACGGCAACACATGCTGTGACCACAGGCTGTCAAAGGAAGCTGCAGCCAAGACTCGGGAGGTTGTTTATCCTGCATGGCTGATCTATTCTTGTATTTTTGAAGTCGTTTAGATTTATTTATGTGCTCCTTACTGTAGCACTGACCCAGTTCCCTCTCAAGGATTAAGACAGCTCCTCTCATGTTCATCTGATGTAGCGCTCTCAGGTTACAGTGTGGTTATGCGAGTCTTTGAGGAACTTTTGTGTATATCTTTACTAGTATACTCTGACATAAAAAATACATGGTGATCTAAATATAGTTAATTATTTATTTTGTGAAACGTATTAGAAAATATACACTTTGTGTTCATTCTAAACTTTGTTTTTTCAACAGTGAGCTCATAATTCTGGTTGTTTTTGACCAAGTTCCACCAATTTAAGGTTCCTTTTACTCTCTCCATCACATCACAAGCATATCTAAAACAAAATCCATTCATCTATGATTCATCAGAACAAAAGTGCTGATTCACAGGAAAAGAAAGCAGGCAGATTATCCTCTCTTTTGTCAGTAACCTTGTACTGTAGCTAGCATGGCCACTGCATTATGAAGTTATGCTCTGTAGCAGCGTTTTTTCATTGTAGCTGCCAACAAGTGATAACAGATAAATGAACTCCTCATTCGGGAGATCAATAGAGTGATACCACTGCTGTCGATGGCTGCCATGGTTACTGCCCGAAAAGAAAGTGGGTGGCTTTACACCCACCAAACTGAAAATGTCTGTGCTGATCCTCCATCAAAGCCTGCCTCCCAGGATATGTTGGCCTGCTTCACCCCTGGAGACACGGACAGAGAGGTAGCCGCATGGGGACTGGTTCCTGTAATGGAGGGAATGGAGAGGTGTTGATGGAAATCGGCCAGCACTTCAACTACCTGGAGTTTAGAGGCCATCTCTCTCTGTACCACATTTATCCATCGGAGGCGGAGTGGAGGCACAGGCATCTGGCCTGTGCTGGGTGTAATAAAGGTTTACACAGGTACACAGAAAATAATTTGGGAAAGTAAAAACTAAAAATGTGCACAGCTCATGTAATCACTGTGTGGTTATGGTATTATTAGACAGGACTCACCCAGGACAAATACGTGTGTACTGGTCTTTACTGAGGCTACACGATTAGTAGCGCTGCACTCCCACACCCCCTGGTGGTCCTTGGTCAGAGGCTGCAGCAGCAAAGAACCATCGGGCTCTACGGAGTAGGAAACGCTACGAGCCAGGTCAACCTATCGGAAACATCAAGACCATTCACACGTGGAAGAAAACTCTCTGCATTGGTCTAAATCAGACGTACATATAAAATGAATGGACAGAAACATCTTATAACTTTCATAAATAGCCAGGACACATTAGGACAAACAACTTACAAATCAAACACAAGTCAAGGAATTCATTTAATTTAATTTAATATGCATTGCTGACCAGACATATAAGGACATATATTTGTTGATAAGCTTATTAATTTAACATTTTTTGTTTTGTTTTGTTTTGTTTTTGTTTGTTTGTTTGGGCTACATTAAAAAAAAACCAAAAAAACCAAAAAAAAGGAATGTAGCCCTCTAGGTTTGAAAACCTAATGCAGAACTGCCTTAAAGCTGCAATTCTTCTAATGGCCACTGGGGGCCCAATTTGCGAAAAAAGGTCTGATTGTACACCAATACATCACATGATTAATTTATGCTACTGTTTGAAAAACTATTGTGGAGAGCCTACAAACCCTGGAAACATGTTGCACTGTAGTCCTCTAAAACCCCAACTCAACATGGACGATATCGTGCATGCTGATTGGTTGATAAGTGGGCTAGAACAGGAAATGGAGCAGCAACATAGACCAGGAATGGAAGAGATGCAAAAAAACAACAACAGCAAAAAAGAAACAGCTGCCCACAGACTGCCAACAATTTACCCCTGATGGACAATTATTTCCCAAATAGCAGATGATAATACAGGATACGATACAGAGCAAGACCAGCATATAAGCACCCAATATCCTCAACTGAGTTTAATATCCAAGTCACAGTGTCTGGTTTTCAAAAATGATGGCAGCAGCCAAAATGGTTAAGTGAAAGGTTCAAAATAAGATATGTCTGCTGGGTGAGTGTACCGAGGCTATACCCATGTAAGTCTACTGTCTATCTCCAAGTGACTGGATTTGAAATGTAATTATAAAGCAGGTCAAAGAGCAAATTTCTGCTAAATTTGAGTCATAACGTTTAAAACATGCATAGCAATTTTGTTATACAACAGTCTAATTTTTGTCCTTATTTCTGAGTATGGACATGAAGTCCTATTTTTTTTTTTTATTTAAGAAGTAGGCGATTTCATAATAAAAAGTGTTGATAAAGTTGCTCTTTGAAGTGCTGACTGGTCTCAATCTCTCACAAGGAAAAAACACTGATGTGCTAAATTTTGCTTCTGGCTGCACTCATCATCATTTGGTCTAGTTACTTCTTAGACTAGTCAAATGGCAGCAAGTGCATGTCTTATTTCTGTAATGTGACTTATTTTCAAAATCTGCGTAGGATATTATTACACAGGAGATGAGCTCAAATCCTTTAGATAACTAAGAAGATGGCATGTTAAGTGCCTACAGCACAGCACACCATAGAGCTGTACAGGACTGTTTGCATTCATCCACACCTCCCTCATCCATGTCCTTAGATGAGGAGGAGGAGGAGGATCAACTAGAAATGAATAAATTAGACCTCTGTCCTTTGGAAGCCTAAACAAAATTTTCGCCAACTGCAATCAAAACACACGCCTCCTACATGGTACAGCTCCACCATCTACTACTACCCACAAGCTAAGGTCAAGTGCAGGTTTATACGATAGGAGGGGTTAGGCAGTCACCCCTCAACGTGTTTTACTGGATAAATTTCTGTATACATCCCTAAGTGCAAGATGAGTCATCATGAGTCAAATGGATGCAGAGTGGAAGAGGGAAAAATATTGTCTTGATTCATTTAGAAAAGTACATCAGGAAAACAATAACTGGAAATGTATCTGTTTACATACAGGCAGACTGCATCATATGTACTGCATGTCCTGTGAAAGCAGTGACTCATGTGTCTGATTCTGATTTCTGAGTAAACAATATAAATTGAAGATCTGGTAAGCATTTGCACTGACATGAATAAAACAGGACAGCTCGCTTTTTAAATAACCCACAGTGGGTAATTTACCTTACTCCAGGTCACTTTAATTGTTGGGTCCACATTTCCTTGACAGGGGATAAGCAGGGTTCCACCAGCCTCCACTTTGTACTGTTTCTCCGGAGTGATGCTGAATGAAGGGGGGTCCTGCGAATTGCCAAAACAATATAGCTGAATTAAGGAGACCGCAGCAATGCCAACAATGGATTTTAAGACTGGATTACTGCCGCTTTGGACAAGATTATCTTAATAACAAAAGGATTAGCCACACAATTAACTCCCCAATAGTGCCACCATTGTAGCTACTCCGAGTTGACTTCTATTAATGTCAGAGGGCTCACGTCAGAGTAAAAAGGTCAGTAAAATGTCGTTTCTCTTAAAGTTTTTAATTCACTGTGACAGATGCAGTTGTGGCTAATTAAAATTATCTCACAGGACGGCAATTGACAGTTCAGTCATAATAAAAGGACAGATTCGGAGGCAGATTCGATGAGCTTTTAGGTCACATCTAAACAGCAAAGTGGTGCGTGAAATGTAATCTGTCTTACGTACATCATTACAGGGGCTTCATGTGATACACAGTATCCCTGTGGTGAGAGACCCAGGTGGCCTGGACTGCACACTAACCTGTAGAATGACACTAGTTGGTCCAGATGTGCCCATGGTGCCGTAGCTGTTGTACGGAGTACACCTGTACATGCCAGCTGCATCATCGTTGACAGTCGCCATGAACAAAGAACCATCTGGTGTCAAGGTCCATCCAGGATACTGAGAGAAATGCACAATTTTTTTTTTTTAAAACACACCTCTCACAGTAAGAGAATGAAAGGAACTAGCACACACAATCTTGAATAATACATAACGTAAATATAAAAAACATATTTTAAACAAGAAGTAGGCAGAATGCTCAAAGAGCTAGATGGCAGGAAATCTGTAACCAAGCAAGCAAACTATGTGTCTTTCAGATATGTATGAATGATTCACAGTAAAGTAAGTAAAGTTTTTGATATTTGTAGTCCCTGCTACACAGATTGCATTCAGTTTTTGCAAGACGATATGTATAATACAGTGTGAAAAGATAGGGTGATGGTCAGTTTATCTGATTAGAAAAGATTATTTTGTCTTTTTATCTTCCTCGTTCAGGTCAGTCATTGGTCCAAACACACACAACAGAAATGGTCTGCAACGCTTTCAGGCATTTGCTTTTAAAGCGGTAAATTTTCTGTCATTTTTTGTTCCATTAAGTCACAGTTGGAAGGCTTGAGTTTAGCTTTGACTGTGCAAAAGGTTGCCACTCAGTCTAATGAAGTCAAAATTGCTATCATGCCCCCCCCCTCCCAGAATATGGCAGTAAGAAAGTATTACTGTGAGTATGAGAGCCTGTGACATCCATAGTAGAATTGGAATAATTGGCAGAAAAACAGCCTGACTCTAGCGCCTGTGTCCCACACTGCAGGAATCTATCGCATTTCCTGCGGTGCATCTCATCTGCTGACATGTCCACAGCTCAGACATAAAGCACTGAGGAGGGGGTCAACTCAATGTGTGAAGATGAGGGGGAAAAAGGAAGTGGGTGGCTCTTTTGCACGCAAAGCTAAGGAAATGATTTGATTGTAAAAATATATATAATTTTTTTGTGTGTGTGCAACAAGAAAGGACAAAAGGTTTAGAAAAAAATGCTACTCCCTTCCCCCATCTATAATGCTTCCTACACCCATTTATCCAATGAGATGAGATGAGAAGTAGATTGAAGTGAAAGTAGAAAAAAAATAGAAAAAGATTAGAGCACACAGGGCAGTAAGGATTGCCTTGAGGATGGCTTTCAAAGCTTTTAAGACTGAAAAAATTAGGCCACTCTATTAAAATGTATGTAATTAAATGGCCTTAAACCTCAGAAACAGATTATTTTTTGATGAGTCAGCACAGGAAATATGCTTTTATACTGTTTAAATAACTACATAAATAGTAAATAAATATGGTAAACGCTCACAGCTATTGATTCATAAAGCTCACAGCAGTGTTGGACAAACTGTGCATTCTGTACTAATAGAAAACAAATGTTTTCAGCCAGTGATTCCCTGTGAGCATCACAAATCAATAGTCTAGCGTTGGGTGCACAGAACAGGGGATAGACATTTTTAAGGATACAGCAAAGGCTCGATATTATTAAGGAAAATGTACTGTTACGTGTTAATTATTATCCTTATTACCAAAGAAAGGTCGATGGGTTCTCCGTCTTTCATCCAATCCACACGGAGCAACGGGGGCTGAGCTATCACCGGGCAAGAAACCACACCATCCATACCTGTGGGCAGGTATGTTTCCTGGGGCATTTTTAGTGCCTGGGCAGGGTCTGAGAACAGTTCAATAGATAACAAGTTATTTATTTTTGTAATAGTTAAGGATTCAAATACTTTACTGTGTCAACACAGACGAAAACTGCACATACCACTGCGGAGGAACTGTGCCATGATCCATAACTTATTTTGAAAAACAACTGTTCTGTTATATTGCATTTTCTGCAAGCCTGTGTATTCAGTATAAGAAGTTGCAGACTGCTATTTGCAGTTGACTGAGTGCCTGACAGAATAATATATTTCACAGGCAAGAGCAAAATGTTAATAGGGAAGTGTTTACAAAAACCTTAAAGAAGCCTTACTGATAAAAAATACAAGAAGTGGAAGAAACAAGGCAAAAATTGGGGTTTCAAGGGAATGTATGGTCTAGTTTTCTACATCACTTCTAGAAATTGTGCATTTTTTCATTACAGTTTAGTTCAGCACCAATCCTACTGCTGACAGCAGTGCAATAAAACATCGTATCTAACGTCTCTGTAATCTTGTTTTCATCTTTTTTGATTTAATTTATATAGATTTCCTTAATAAAAACCCACCGGTTATCAATCTCACCCAGAAACTTTGTTATTTCCACTGTACCTCTGCTGAAGGACGGTACGGATATCCTCTGCCTCTAGGCATTAAAGTTATCAGTGGCTTTCACTTTCCTACTGTTTCAATATCTAAAATATGGCTGGGGCTTTTGATTTTGGTAAATCAACCAATCAGAACATGTTTTTATGACACTGTGCTTAAAATGAAGTATAAAATAACATTTGTGATGCTCCATCACAGTGTTTGTCAGCCTTACCCTGCTACAATGTTTCTAAAGTAAAGACTGCTACTCCATATGAATGAAGGCTCAGACTAATTGACCCTGTGTCATCAGCAACCCACAGTAAGCAAAACATGTTACATATGTCGTAAATCCTAACTGTTATTGGCAAATAAATGCATCATAATACAGCCCAAAAATACCTGCTCACACTAATCCTGCTATGGTTCCCTAGATATTCCAGTTTTGATCTTTGACAGGGACCACGGACAAAACGTGATTTGCAAGTAAAGCTTAATTTCGATACGTATTTGTATTTTAAAACCTATCAAAAATACTAGATACACAAATAGAAATACGTTTTCAAAAATACATTCATAGTCTCCACTCCCACCAACAGAAATATAGACTCTGTAAAACCTCTATATGTACATGTACCCATCATTCAATAAGGAGACCACCCCTTCAATATATAAACAATATAAAATATATGAGACGGCTGGTTTCTTAGAATCCACTTTATTTTTTTCCTCTTAAGAAAAAAAGAATAATCTAGATATTTTCAAGCCATAGGGGAGCTTGTTCCTTGCCTTAATGGACTTAGATGAAAAGGAGGATTGTACAAAGGCTGAGTTTCTTTACAGGAACTCTATATTCACACAGCACAGTTGATCCTAAAGCTTTGGTTATCTGTGCTGAGGAAAGTTGTTCAAAAGTTATCAGTGCTGAAAGTGCAGCACAGCGAACTAAAACAAGATGAGCAAGTCAAAGTTTATTTGTACTGTCATGCAAATGGACTCCGTTTGTTTCTGGATGACCAAGCTACTCAGCGCCTGACTTACACAGAGGTGTATCAGCTTCCACTACGATCTGTGTTGGCCTCCTGCCACCTGTGATGCCAACACGTGACGGACTCCTGTCAGTGCCATCCACTGAAACACTATCTAATGTGTCATGCTGATAATATCTTTTACAAGTTTGCGTGTTATAATGGTGTGCAGGTTACTGGGAATGACTTTAAATTAGATTATTCTAACCTGGGTTACAGCTTGAATTCAATACGGCTGATTTAAAAGGCTTTCTTGCGTGTCTAAGGACATTACATTGGGCTTTGGAATTTCATGCACATATAGATGAAACATAGCACCATTCTATATATCGCTCATGTGCAACACACAAAAAAAAATTTAAAAATTGTTTAAAAGACCTGATTCATGTAGATACCAAATTTCACAAGTTTTCAAGCAAATTTAGGCCCTCAAAAGGGCAAATAATTTGTCGAAGTAATATTAAACTGAACAGATACAATAAGGTGTTTGCACCATGAGTGCTCCTGCCTTAATGCTAATAATATTCATAACAATACGGGCAATAATGAAAAGAAATGAAAATTGAAGGGAATTACAAATAGTCTTTTAAGGACTCACACTGGCTCTGTGATTGGATGAAAACTGGACAACCTTCATGCTGTGCTGCAGAGGTTACTAAGCAAACATTGAAGCGCTTTCTCTTACAGACTGACTCAGCTCCACTGCCACAAGGACAGACACGGGAAATTGTTCCATACTTGATACAATATCTCTACAACGCAACACATCTGTGCAGCAGACAGTCGTCGGTCCCCTGATGTTTAACAGTTAATTTAAGCTTACCTAAAACAGACACTTCTGAGCCAATTAAATTTGCTTTACTACTTTTGTAAACACTTGAAATTTATTTTCTGCTGGTGACACTGAAATATTGTACTTGCATTACATTAATTAGTGTTTAACTCATTAAAGATGTTTGTTATATTTTTTAAGTGTTGTAATTTAAAAAGAATTGACCAATCTGGGATAAATAAAATACACAGTAAATATCTCATCCTATGATGTGTTATCATATATTAGCCACAGACCACACACAAACGTACGCATCACTGTGAGGATGGCGGAGGCAGTTGGCGGAATCAGCAGGCCATTGGTTGGCACACAGGTGTAGTTGCCAGAGTCCTCAGGGATGAGCCTGGAGATAAGTAGAGTCCCATCTACCATGATCTTCACTCGTGACTTTAGAGACCTTGAGAAAAACATCAGTATGTGAGCAAACCAGCTACTTTGGAATAAGAGAGAAATATTCTCTAGCACATTGTCAGAACATCAAAATTGTTTCTTTTATTATTATTGATGTTGTTATTCACTACTGTGTGCAGATGAGGTTAAGGACATTTCATTTTATTTCAGTAAGAGAGTGAGAGGCAGTGTGTCCACTCATTTTATACATCCTTACATTTAAAGAGAAAAAAAAAGATATTTAAAAACAAAAGTCCATCTAACATTCTCTGTGACTTTGGTTTTATATTTAAGGGACTTCTTTCAGCCACGTTTTCACCGTTTACCATAAAGATCAGATGATTCTCGTACTATAAGAAACTTGGATATTTCTTAGCACTACTGTTTTCCTCTTGCATTTCAAAAGAATGTGCCTGTGCCACTAAATATTTCAGTTCAGAGAATCAAATGAAAAATGTGACTGGGGTCACTCTCAGTGACCACAAAGATTTATCGCCAATGCTGAAGGCCTATAGAGCTTTTCATGCTCTTTTAACTCAATTATGAGGCTTTACGGCACATTTACTGTATCAGTCAGCGGCAGCAGCTGTGGCCAGCTTCTTTAGCAAACAAATCTCTATCAAATCCTTGGTATGTTACCTGCCTCAGAAACAAGCAGCAGAGCACAGAGGACAACCTGCAGAACAAAACTGGAACTGGTTAAAAGTTTTGTTTTATTTTGTCCTGCAAGATGATAAAAAACGAGGTCAAAGGATGATTATTGGATGTACTTTTCTTTATCCTCGATTTTATTTAGCAGCACTAGTGGCATGGGAGTGTTGTGATGTCATGTCAACACTGAAATATGTCACCAGCTACAGAATGAATTGCTGTGTAAAATAGACATAGAGAGTATATAGGCCACACAGTGCCACATATTTCAGTTTCCTTGCATTCTTTTTCCCCCCAGGTTAAAAGTGTCAGGTTTAGTTAATCCAGTACATTATGATTAAATACCTGTGATCAGCTAATAAAATTACTATTTGCTTTAGCGCTCTACTTTTTTTAAGCAGTAATTAGCAACTAACTGCAAGCTAATATGCTGAACTAACAAGGCAACCATAGTACCTGCAACAGCGTGTTGGCACTACTAGTGTAGACACAAAGCCATGCATGTGTTAGGGTATAGCACAGAAATGCTACTGTGCCCAAGGCTACAGCACTAAAATGCCATTTCACTTTTTAGGTGAAGACTGTAATTACTGATTCTACCCGTGGTAAAAAAAAAAAAAAAAATCTATATATCTATATATATATATATATATACATAGATAGATAGATAGATAGATAGATAGATAGATAGATAGATAGATAGATAGATAGATATAGATATATAGATATATAGATATATAGATATATAGATATGAACATCTCGAACATCACCTGTATTCTTTTTAGATTTACAGTTATATCAGTGTAAGAAGTGGTCAATCAAGAAACA
>VUQR01027641.1:31418-52233 GCA_015108515.1 Hemichromis elongatus
TTTTCCCGGTGAAAAAAAAAAAAAAAAAATCTATATATATATATATAGATATATAGATGGTAATTTACTTATGATAAATGATATGATAGATTTGCAAGGCTCAATCCAAAAAAATAAAATAAATACATGAATAAACTGGTTCCTACAGTTTGAAAAATGTTTTTGTTTGTTTTGTTTGCTGTTTGCTTGTTTTTTCATACCTGAATCTTCAGAAACAATAAAAATGAGCATTTCTATTCTAATTATTCAGCTCTCTGGAGCTAATACTGCCCTGTTTGGCATCATTAACTTGTAGGTATTTTTGCACAATTATCCACCAGGCTCTTGGAAAAATATCTACCACTCCTCCATGTAGATTTCAGTTAATTATCCTAGTGTGCATTTTTCTTTTTTTTCTTTTTTTTTTTTGCATGTACAGCCCATGTAAACCCCGCTACAATATTCCTGACTGCCTTTCCATAACTCGTCATCACTTCTTTTGCAGCCATTCTTTGGCTGATTTACTAATTTGATGAGAATCATTAACTATCAAAGAATGCCTTTCAGGTTCAGTTTAAAACTATTTATTTAATACATTCATAATATCTTTTACAGCAACAATAATAACTGCTCATGACGGGGACTCAGAGACTGCCAGCAGCCAAGTCCACAGCGACCCCAAATCATAACACTACCACTATAATGCTTCACATGTCACATTTGTGAAGGTCACAGCATTTGTGACTCGACAACTTGACATTTGAATTATCAGTCTGGAACACAGCAACCCCAAAAGGCAGGCATATACAGTCTTTAGTTTGGGCCTAATGTTACTTTTAGGCAGCCAAGTTTTTTCCTTGCACGTCTCACCTGCAGGTCAGCACATGTACTTTGAGACCAACAGTAGCAAGAGTTTCCTGTAGGTCCTGGAATAAAGTCTGGGAGGTTCTTGGAGACTTCTTTTTGGATCAAACACTTTACTCTTGGGATAAATTTGCTGGGGCAGCCATTCTTGTACAAAATCTTTTTAAGTCCCTTGCCAGACTCATACGCACCCAGAACTTTTTTTTTTTTTTCTGAATCCCTCGCAGAGTTCTTTAGATCTTGACATGAGAGGACACACTTCAATAGCAAAGAAAACACCAGACTCTTGATGTCATACTTTTTGAATAAGACAGGTTCCAGCTTTCACTTCTAAAGCGTGTCCAATCATTGGCACCCAATCTGGAACTCCTGATCCGAATTTTATGGATTTGAAGGTGTTACAGCTGCACTGAAAAAGTAAGTCATTTACATTTTGTAATTAACACTGTGAACATGAAATAATTAGTTTGAGGAAAGTGTTTTTCTTTAAGGTACAAAGGTCAAAATACACTAAAAATACAACAAATTTAAAGGGACGTGTTGATTCTTTTTGTCATGATTGCATCTTCAACCCAAACAACACCATGAAATCTGAGTGTAAATGGAGAAAAGAATACAGGAAATCTATTTTGGCACTGTCAAAGAGCACCTCACTATTTTTAACAAAGAAATGGAAAAAAAGGCTTATTTCCCAGCATTAGTCATAGATAATCAGAATAATCCTCATGTGCTCTACTCAGCTGTTAACAGCAATATATATCAGGTCCAAAAAGCCTCTCTGAATCCCACCCCCCATCAAAATCCAGTTGAGTATTAACCTGAGTATAATGAACAGTAATACCTGTAATAGATAAATGCTCAAGGGGAGAAGTAATGCAAATTAAGCCCCCAACCTGCTCAACTGACCCTATCCCAGCCACTGTTTTTTTGAGAGACTGTTCAATTGTCTGGTGCATGATACGCTGGCAATCACGAACCATTCCCTGCTCACTCCATCTTCTCTCTGGCACAAAACAGAGCTTTTATGAAACCTCTCATACAGAAAAGCTCATTCGGAGCTTTACAGTTTTCAGGGCAATATCTTTTTTTCTTCTTTTAAAGTGACATGACTGATGCTTCTGCAACATCAGAATTTTCTTCTCTTTTTTTATTTTTTATTTTATTTCTGTATTTTTCTTTGTGTTCGGAGACTAAAACATAATGTTATCTTTTATTGCACTTTACATAATTTGGGGGTAAGAAACAAGTAAACAAGATAAATGAAGTTCTTTGGCATATTTATTGTCTTATAACATTGTGGTGAAAGTGCACATTTGCAAATCCAAGAGACACAAAACAGATGCTGTCTCCAGTTTTTACAAACTAATAACCTTCTTCATCTCACACGTACCGAGACACGTTTCGGATTCCTCTGATCTATCAGCTAACTTTTGACTTTATACCTTTTGGCCAGCTGATGGTGGAAAGAGGATTGGAAACAGAACTGAGGTCATTGCACTGCAACATATTTTTTTCCATATTTTTAATCACTGTGCTCATTAATATTTGATTTCCTATATATTTATTTTGCTGAATGAGCCAAGCCCAGTGTATATGAGGCACTGACTCATAAGAAAATACACACTTCAATTTGATACAGTGTTGTTTTTCATATCAGCTAATGGGTGTTACGCTGTTGTCTACACCTGGACATATATAGAAAAGCCAGGCTAGTTAAGAACAACTGCAGGTAAAATGTGAAAGCAGAGGCTCGTCTGTGACTTAAAACCTTTAGACAAAATGTCAAGCCCCAAAAAAGTAACCTGTGTGCGTGTGTTTCTTTTTTCCTCTTTTAAATTTCACATCTGAAGTAGAAAAAAAAAATCCACCTTCTATTATCTCAGGAATATTTCTGGTGTACAGCTCACCCTCTCTCCTAGGCATGTACCGCAGGAATAAAGCATTCTTTCATCACTAGCAGACTTGATTACTGCAAAGCGCTTTCAATTCTGGGCCAGCAAAGAAACCTTTTAGTTGTGAGTTCTTTAACGTGGCCCTTAGATCACCACTGGACTGTAAAAACGGTCAATGTTAACTCAGAGTGAAAAGAAATCACTCAGTGCTCATTTTCGTTTATTCAGGTCTGTCTATACTGTATGTTTTACTTGTATCTAAAACACAACATGTCAGGTGCTTATATACTTATATTCAACAGCACGCGGGGACATGTGTGATTGGTCCGTGATGACTTCTGAAGCATGACAACAACTGCAAATGCATAGCCTGCATAGCCTATCTCCAGCTAGAGAAGTTGCCCTGAAGTAACATGACAAATAAAAGCAATTCGTGGTGTTATTTTTAAAAGCATTTCTTATTTTTGGCACCAAAAAGCTTGAGCACAGTGAAGTGCATATTCTGGCAGACAAACCACAGATCACCTTAGACACTCTCATGGGACACTGAAAACTCCGTTTTTTTGAATAACAAAAAAAAACATACGGGCTGTATTGAGTGTATTTTTCCAAGAGTCTTCCCTGGTGCTGCTGCAGTGTTATAACACTCTTATATTTGCCTGGTAAGTTTGTTGCCATTTTAGTGCATGCAAACTCTAGCTATCAAATTAAAGAAACCATATGATTTGCATTTTCCATGCAATATATGCAGCATCAATGAGGGTTTCATAATAAAGTGATCTTAGCATGAATGCATCTGTTCCCAGATCAACAGAACATATGGATCCACGTTTAGCTGACATTTTTTAACTTGAGTAAAAAGGGTTTTGAGGTCCTTATAAATAACTGAATGATAAAAACATAGAAAATTACGGATTTTTAGCTCAAATTGCTGTAACTGCTTACATGAGTACATTTTGTGATCTCATGCATCCCTTTCTTTAATGCAGAGCAGGCTCTAAAGACTCTCCGTCATTCACCAAAAGGTAATCAGTATATACACCAACACGTACAAGCCCAATGATTTGAGCTTCTGTGTGCTAGAAGAAGCACTGACACATACTGTAAGAGGAGGTGAGGTTATGCTTCTGCTAAATTTCCAATATAATCATTATATATTAGATCTCATCTCTTGTACAGCCTGCCCAATGTGTAAGGTTATTTTAAAAAAAAAATTAAAGAGTTAATGTGACTAATCTTAGTAATTGTCCCTTTTTGTGATTTATCATTTTTGATGATGCAAAAGATAATGAAGACAATCTTGAACAAAAAGCACAAAATTAGATTTACGTAACAACCTGTAAGCTTTTACAACATTCCCGAGGAAACAAAAACAGGATAATGATCACAATGGTGGTTCACTCACTCTATGTGATAGACATTTTCTCCACCCTTTTCCCACACGTATGTCATGTTGGGGGGATCTGCCACTGCCTGGCACTGGAGACGTGCATCCTGGGACATGTTGAGGGAGGTGTTTGTGGGCGGTATGACAATGACGGGTGGACCTGGAGAGGCAGGATACAAAAAGGCTGAGTGCAGGGTATAATAACAAAGATTTCTTTTTTGTCTCTATTAGTTATTAAATAAATAACCTAAAAATCTAAGAAACAGTGTTGGTTTGGCGGAGGACACGAAAAATTAATAAATTACTTAAGTACAATTTCTTCTGTAGCTAAAGGATTAAATTCACCTCATATAAGTAACAGTTTTAACAGGTTTCTCTTTCTCAATACTCACCCTCCCAATATGTCTCCCATGTACACTAGTTGTCACATTCTCCTTTAACTTTGACTATTTTGCCAAAAGAATACTAAATTGGAAGGACCTCTTAGAAAAAAAGCTACAATATAGAGTCAAATATAACAAAAGACTCTCAAATAGATTATTGCATCTATTCTTGCACATTGTATTCTCTGATAATTAAATTATACTTACTGTAACCTTCACCAGCTTACACCTTTTTTATGATGCAACAAAAAACATATTGCTTAAGTATTAAAAAATACCTGCATGATAGCATGCATGATATAAAAGATGCTTTATATGTTTCAGTACAACATAAATACATCAGTAGCTTAGTATTATTCTTTAACACCACAGTGTTCCTCTTGTAGAGGAGAAGAGTACGTTGTCTTCCTTTTGCTTTAGACTCAGAGGAATCCTGTTTTACCCTCCATGAGAAATATCTATGTATTTCTTACATTCCCTTAAAACATTTTATTAATCATAGCAGAGGAAATAAAATTAAATCATCTGTGATATAAAATATCCATCTAATAAATACCAGAGTGAATTATTCATGGAATGCATGCTAGTGAAAGACATGACCACAGATAAAGTGGGAAACAACTTAAAATCCAAATGGAGCTGGGTATTTAATGGTAGGTTAAACAGGCTGTAGATTGGTGAAATGTAATAACAACAAAAATAGATGTTAAAGCCTAATAAAAGAAACAAAATACAGTGAAACAAAGGTCGAATTGTAAGAAGCAGATGTTTACTGAGAAATGAAAATAAAATAAATGCTTTTCGAGCATTTATTTTAACTTTAACAGGAAAATATAGAAAGCCTTGTGCCACGTCGCAGCGGTCCCCATTATGTCTTCACTAAACACGTCACGTACACTGTATTTTTACATATTTTACATTCTTTATGAGCAGCCCTTTGTCCCTCCCCAAGGTCTGCCGGGTCCTTGTTTGGAAACGAAAATACGTACTTACTTAAAAATTCATTTTCTCAATATGTGCTGATAAGCTGGAGCATAGACTTCACCTGTTACTAGTAACTGATTTGTACAGACACTATTCTGTACAAAAAGTAAACACAGCTCAGGTTGTGGATATGTGAGGCCTTCGCTTAAACATGTTTAGTGTAGTAAAAAATGATGACATCAATAAATGTGACATACATACAGAGTATATACAGTGTATAGAGTACAAGGGTGCTCCATAGATGCACAGATACCCTAAAGTAAGAGTATAGGCAATTACCAGAATATTTTCTGTGATGGTTTAATGTGTCAGGTACGCATAAACATATTATTACTGTTGTTATCAGTTAATTTTCAAATTTACTGCTTTACAAAAGAAGCAAAAAAGAAAAACCGTCAAGTAAATATCTGTAGTTTTCCATTTAAGATGGCAAACTACAGATATTTACTAACATTACTGAGCAAATAAATTAGTTTTAGTGGTTGAACGTTATCCTTGTCAAAGTCCAGTGTGCTGGCTCAAATTTGGGTTTAAGAACATGAGTTAGTTAGTTTGTTCTTTATATAGTAAATAAAAAATATGGTTTTAAATTTCAAATGAGATGTTTTACAGCTTTCTGAAACATTTGCATTCTTTTGTTTTTAATGACAGGTAGTCTAAAGCGTGTTAGTCACTGCATGTAAACGCAGTACATTAAAATTAAGGTATCATTGCTTTACTGTTTAAAAATGAACCAGAACCACTCTACCAGACAAACTATGTAAAGACATATTTTCAGAGTTACCCCAAGCATCTTTCAAGGTGTATGTAATGTGTTTTGTTCTGTTTTCATGCCATTGCACACTGGAAACATTAACTATATACAGTATGAAGCTTCTGGTTCTGAACAGTGAAGTCAATGCAAAAGTGCCTTATCGGTGTTCTTTCTAAGGAGGAGGAGGAAGTGACTCCTCTGTCTGGAGAAAGAACTTATATATATCAGATATATCTGATATGTAATTGATATATGTAACAAAAATTAGTCAACATTTGACTTAATCTATAACTTCACCGAGGAGTTTTTGTCTCATTTGGTATTTTGAAGTCTTACTGAAGATATCATGGTGTTTGTTAAATAAAGTATGGTTCCACTTGTGGTAAAAGGAAGATGAGGTTTGGTATACTTTAGAGCGGGTCTATGTTTTGATTGGCAAGTATGAGCACAGTGCGCCCTCAGTTTGTCAGTCACTTCTACCCGGGAGATCTCTTTTCAAAAATCTGAGATATCTTATGTCTTAAATAAATGTTCAACTCAAACCTTCAAAAGTGACTTTCCAAACTAATGGGAGACCTCACAGAGGCTGCATCCATCACTTATATATAGTCTATGACCTGACACCATATACACCAATAAATCAGTCACAGTCAGTCTCTAGCTTGCTAAGGTTATAATGGTTGACTGAATCTTTTAACGCATGAGGGTTTATCCAAAGACTCTTTTGAAGTCTTTAGTCATGATGGCAAATGTGCTAATACAAACCAAGCCAAAAGTCAAAAAGAAAAACAGTGTGTGAATACACCAAAGCAACTGAAAGGAATATGTCATACGCAGCTATATTAGAGGACCATTACAATGTCACATTTATCTCTTCCCTGAGCCACTCCAAACTCACATTAACACATGTGCTCTTTGCAGAAAGATAACAGAGATCTAACACCACATGTCTTATATACATATATAAACAAGATCATAATCGCTACAGCACTCATTACTGAATGCATGACATATATATGCAAGAGTGTTTAGAGGTTACTCAAGGCTTTTAGTTTGATTCCATCCAGATCAGCTATTAGTCAGTAATCCATCCATGTGGCAGTGCTTCAGAGAAATGCAGCCAAAGCTCAGATAATGTGACTTAGAGTCGTACGTGCTCATGATTATTATTTAAAATGTGGCCAGTGCATCTGTGAGGTTCCAAAATTAAGTGAAGCCTCAACAAGACTTTGTGCCAAAACAAAAATTATTCCCCTATACACCATGCTACAGATGAATCCTGGTCCTCCAGAGGAAAATCAGCAGTAGGAGTTGGAGTAGGAGTACAGAAGAAGTCAGAAATATATCCCACAGTGTATTACGCAGTGGTGTGTTGGTGTAATCCAATGATATACAGTAACCTATTTGCATATTTTACATGCATTTCTCCCTAAACTGGACTGTACATCTATAATTTGAAAACATCTATGTAATTTTCACATGTGTGTGAACACCTGCATGTAATAAAAACAATTTGAAACAATTATTATCAAAAGAAAAGCTTAATTTTTCACATAAGAACTAATTATGTGTTTTATTCATAAAAGAAAGAGATGTTAAAAGTAATATTTTTCTTTTGATAAGAAATATTTATATTCCTCATTCAATTACAAATGATTCAAATGATTTCAGAAAAAAACTTATATATCTATATTCAGGACCGCAGACAAAACACTTTTCACTAAGTTACATCAACTTCTCTAAAGTGAAGCCTTCACACTGAGCAAAACACAAAGCTTTATCACGATAAAGCAACATCGGCAAGTCCCAGATGATATCTTGTCTCATATCATGATATTGACTGGTATTTAGTCACTGCGTGGCTAAATACCAGTCAAGTTCAGTTTGAACTTCTTTTACCGTTCTGTTGCATGATGCAAGGGCAAGAAACAGAAATGTAAATGATGGTGGTGGCTTCAAGCCAGTTGGGCACATAGACATCACAGAAACTGAAGGAAATGGCAGGCAGAAAGACAGACAGACAGACTGTTAGGCAACTGACCTTTGATCTTCACTTTTGTCACGCAAGTCACGTTTCCCTCAGAGTTGGAGGCGTGGCAAGTGTACTGTCCTGCTGATTGTATACCCACTGCTTGCAGAGATAAAACTCCATCCTGATAAATATGACATAGTAGACAAACTTAGAGGTGGCTCAATGCAACAGGCAGACAAACACACAAAACAAGTAGCAGCAATTGTCACCTGTGCAAAAGCATCGGCACCCCACAGTGTAATGTCAGCATTTAGTACTATATGACATTTGCATCCAGCTGATAGTAGAATGGTAATATAGTAGAATCTTCACTTCCTACGTGCATACTTCACGTGTATCCACACAATGTTTCCTGTGCCACTCAATCACAATATTTCAACAGGTAGTTAGGGCGTTTTTTCCCCTCTTCTTAATGACATGATATTTGGTGCTTGTATCCAAAGAGCCTTTGTTTTCCTTTCATGGACTCTTCTGTATGGAACCCATTTGTGTGACCCTTTGCATGAACGCTGCGATGGATGGATGGATGGATGGATGGATGGATGGATGGATGGATGGATGGATGGATGGATGGATGGATGGATGGATGGATGGATGGATGGATGGATGGATGGGCATTTGAACTAAGGTTGATTTTAAATCATCTCAGATGCATTTGCTCAGTGTTACCCAAACTTTGCATGTATTGCTTTGCATGACTAATGAGTACTATACAGTTGGGTGCACTTTTATATACTACTACTATACTGCAAAAATTCAAAATCGTACCAATTATTTTTATCCTATTTCTAGTCAAAATATCTCATTAACCTTAAAATAAAACACATTTAGTTACAAAGTAGCATTTCAGTGAGATATATGAACTTGTTTTTAGACAGTGCATCTTAAAACTGGAGAATTTTCACTTTTTTCATTGGCAGATTTTTGCACTTATTTCAAGCAAAAAATATCTTGTATTAAGTGAAAAAATCTGCCAGTGGAACAAGTAAAAATTCTCCAGTTTTAAGATGCACTGTCTAAAAACAAGTTCATATATCTCACTGAAATGCTGCTTTGTAGCTAAATGTGTCTGAGTTTAAGTGTAATAAGATATTTCGACTAGAAATAAGACAAATATACTTGGTAAGATTTTGAGTTTTTGCTGCGATAATATTTTCGAGGAAAATGCCCGTATTACAGGTTTAAAACCCCTTAAAAAATACATACCTCATAAATATTTTTTTCAACAGCAATGCCATCTTTAAGCCAAGTGATGGCTGGGGTGGGGTTGCCATAAGCCATGCAGGTAAGAGAAATGTGACTTCCAACCAAAGCCTCGAGAACAGGAGGTGGGGGTTCAGTGAAAGTGGGTGGGGCTATGGATAGAAAAACATTATGATAGAGACAGTCAGCTTTAAAAAGATACTCATAAACCATCTAAATTTTAAAAAACTTGAAACAAAAAATCCTCCATTTATGGAAAACCAATTTTCGATTGAGTACTTATCCACACCACCCATAAAGAAATATACATTTTCATACATTCTGATGGCATATTTTGTGTCCCCTGAGTCGGAAGTGTAAAAATAAAACAAGGTTTTTCAGAGCAACTTTTTCATATGATAAAATATTTCTTTACTGATGGAAATGATCTCCATACAGATTAAGGTACCACTGATTGGTTTGATAAGTTTTGAATTGATGTGAATCACATTTTATGCTCCAACAAACTGAACACCTGAGGGAGATTTTGGACCGGCGTGTTAGACAGCAATCTCCAACATCACTATCAAAACACCAAATGTAGGAATATCATTTTGAATAATGGCATTTCATCCAGCCAGTACATTTTAACAGACTTGGTGAGTCAATGGTAAGGAGCATTAAAGCTGTTCGAGCTGTTTACCCTTCTGTAAAAAGCAAGAAAAGCTCTGTCTTCAAAGCAGAAGTATTAAGGGAAAAAAAACACAAAAGAGAAAAAACTGGATTAGCAGACAATACATTTATATACAACATGACAGCAGCACGGCCTGCTTTGTTAAAGAGCAACAGCCTGAAAGACACATTAATATTTCACATACCTAAGTGAAAATGTCAGTTGCAAATGCTGCCTTAAATGTGCCTTTAGAACATCTTGCTGACACTTTAAATCTCAGATCTCATCAAAGGACAATCGGGCCTTCCTTTTTGTCTGCAAACACTTCGGAGTTAAAAAGCCACCATAACCCATATCTTTACTGTAGCTGTGTATGAAGAACATTTAAGGAATTTTTTTTTACTTACTCTCTGAAAATAAGCTTTAGTATATTATTGATTAATCAAACAGAAAAATAAGCATGTGTACCTCAGAGTTCTTTTATCTCTGCAATTTAAACCCGTGACAGTTGCACAGATTATTATTAAAGGGAAGTGCAAACAATAGGTAGAGCCCATACTGCCAGGGAATGCCAGCAAAATAACATCCAAGCCCTCAAGTACACAGTCATCATCTATTACTATTCTCACCTCTATCCTGACGCTCACACGGACCAGCTCGGTGAAACTGTCTTTGATCTGAGGCGCACTCCTACTTTGTTCTGTATGTTTGTGTGTGGAATCATAGCAAAGGTTTTTGAAAATATAGATAAACTTCAAAGGGGAAAAATAATGATGCATATTTCATTTTATGATTTATTATTTACACCTATCAAGAAGTATGACGCTAACTCTAGTCAGTGACTATTCTTTCCAAAATCCAGGTAAAAGAAGTCAGAAGTTATCCAAATGACCTGATCTGTTTAAAAAGTTTAGACACTTTTTAAAAAACTTATTTTAACATCAAATGAACACTTGTTCATTTTCTTGCAGTTTTAAGAGGTGATTATTATGTAGTATATACGCCACATATCAAGATATGATGTTTAAGTGATGCTTTGTAGACTCTAAGTTAAAAGATCACACTAGAATACTATATTTTCCACACTATAAGGTGCACATAAAATCCTTTCATTTTCTCAAAAATCATGGATGGATTCTGGTTGTGCTTACTGACCTCGAACCGATTTTATTTGGTACATGGCGCTCAAAAATCTGTCAAAAAATGTTTTAGTACAACTTTGGTAAGCTACAGAGCCGCACCGCTTGATGGATTGTTGGAGCATTACGGCTACCGTAGTCAGGAGCCTCAAATGCAAATGCAATCGCATGACAGGATGCTGTAAACAGACCAAAACTTCAGTCAGGAGAACAACTGAGATAATCCATCCACAATATGAGGTTAGTCATTAATATACTGCAACAACATGGGAACAGAGCAGCTGCGAGAGAATTCAACATTAATGAATCAACGGTACCGAAGTGGAGGAAGCAAGAAGAATGAGATGAGCAAAGTTTGACTTGTTTGACTGTTTTGTTTCGCTTAATGTGCCTTATAATCCAATGCACCTTATGGTCCAAAAAATATGGCAATATTTAAACATCTTTACATTATTATATATTATATAGAATGTAGCCTAAAAAATAAAGGAATTAAATCATGTTTTCTATGTGTTTTTTCTTTTGGAAACCAATATAATTTAATAACTCATAATTTTTACTTTAAAATTCAAAACATATCTGCAAGTTTTGGACATGGAAAATGTGTTAAAATAACATTTACATGCTCTGCACAACTTTAGCACTTTTTCTTGGTCTTTTTCATAAATGATCAGATGGTGTGTCACCGTGAGGATGGTCATGTGGATCCTGGGCTAACGGCGGCAATAAAGGAAGCACTGAAGCACCTTTCCTTAGTATCTGGAGAATGCAGGAAAGCTCTTATCATGGCTGCCACACAGACACCTCCAGCTTACTTCGCTTAGTTGGGAACCTTCCCAAGCAAATTTGACTATTCAGCCACACCCCAGGTCTTGCTTTCCATTCTGACTGCACGGCCTTTCTCCCACCTTCTCCTATCACTGAGTAATACTGACTAAATCTTGAGCTACGGGAATGCAGAGTGAGCAGTCTGCATTAGTGCATTATAGTTTCATGTGCTTCAAGGGTTAGCTGTTGCCTGGTAATTGGTTTAAAATTGAATGTAGATGAAGAAAAGATGTATGACACACATTTACTTGCGTGTTCATTTTTGGTTCCATTTCTAATCATTTCCATTTTTATGTTTGAGGCACTCAAAAAAATTTCAGTTTAAAAAACCCATTTAGTCACCTGTGTGTACACATAACGCCACAATTTTCCCAGCAGTGGACATTCCGGCTAATTAATCCAAAGGTCAGTTTGTGTATTGCTCAGAGAAATTACAAAAAACCCAAGAGGTTAAATTCTGAATCTACAGGCCTCAATTAGATTTGGATTTTTATTTTAGCATTGGTAATAATAATATTGCTTCAGTTAGTATTTTTTCTATAGTAAAACATTTCTTTTTACTTCATTTGCCTAAAATAGGTTTTCTTACCAATTTATCTTTTTTTTATTGACTCTAATAACTGTGGTGTGATTATTGTTGCTAGCAGGACTACAGGACTGAAAACTGTTTTACATTTTAACAGGGTGGTCATTTGCTAACATCACAACTGATCCTATAATAGAGGCATATAGCTAATGTTATATTCAGTTTTCTTCCTTCGTACATTATTTTAATGCAAGTGAATGATTTTTGTTTTTTTTAAACAAAAGGGGTCTTAAAAATAAGGCCATAAAGAAGAAAACTGCATTCCTTCAAATCTCAGAGAGGGGCAGCTCCACTGGCTACAAACATAAGATAGGTTGAAACAAATTTAAAGAGAAGTACTGGCATGTACTTAATAGAACATGGTAATTTTGTGAGTTAAGGTCCTATTTAAAGTAAAATAAATGTAAAAAGGGCAGGATTTAGACCAGGATTAATAAGTCAAATGCATCAGCAGTGCCCTTTTGTCGTTATAGTCAAATCAACCCCTCACTAAACAAGGAGGGCAAAAACAAAACACAGAGACTACTCCTGAACAAACAAACAGACGTAAAACAACAAATTGATGGCTGAATGGCTGATGTTATGTCCATCTCTTGTATACAGTCTATGTGGTAAATGCATCATTGAGCTGTTGTTGGTATAACAGGACCAAAATATAATTTCTGAGCTGGATGTATGCTTCTGTTGTAATGATAGCAATAAATCAACCTGATCAAATAAATTGCAGACATAAGAGCTAAGAAAAGTTTCAGCTATTAACAAAGGAGTACCGAGGCCTCAGGCAGGCTTTCCTTTGCTGTAGTAAAAGTCAGCTTTTCTCACTTTCAGTGGTTCAGAGTGACAAACTGGCCCAGGGGGCTCAAATGGGAATTGTTTTTCAAACCAAATTCAGTCCTGTCCTTTGTTTTTCTGATCTCTAGTTCCAGCCAACTAAATTCCTCTTTGAAAGCAGCCATAATGACACACACAAGCTGCTCCATTAACCTCACCAGTAACAGAAAGTACTGTCCAGGTGCCATTTTGCAGCTCATCCGTTGGCTTATCCAGTGAGAGGATTCGACACTCGTACAAGCCCTGGTCAGCGAGCAGCAGGCCCTCCAGCCTCAGGGTGGTGATTCGTACCAGAGATACTCGCCCTGCGGAAACAGAGTGCAGGAAAAAAAGTGAGAGGGTGGGTACATGGAACGTGACAGAGGAAGAGCGCAGACAATTGTGACTTCACTTGTCAGGTCTCAGGTGTGTGCATCTGTTGGCCTGTGATGCTTTGTCAAACAGGAAACAAATAGTGTCCTCAAATCGCGCCTTTAAACGACCACACAGCAATATATGCACAAGCAAACACGCAAACCGCAGCACACATGCGCGCACAAACTTAGAAATCTGATCTCCCTGTTGCCAGGTGACGGCTCCCTGGAGCCAGTGTAGCTTGCAACATCAAGCCTTTATCTTTTCCAGTCTGCAGCCCACATCTTTCCATGTCCATCTAGTTTTTCACACTTTAACAGACACGCAATTGTCCGGTGACCCAACAGCATGGGAAAGCATGGCCGAAGAGAAACTGTCAATGAAAGCACTGTGTTAGAACACATGCCCTCTCACTGCACCATCTCAAAAATAAAGACATGTAAACAGAAAGCACACTGCCCTGTGGAAGCCCGAGACCCACTGAGATCCCTGTGCTGTGATGGTAATTATTAACAGAGGCTCTGATTTCTATTTACTATGACAGGGAGGGACAGCCCTGACAGTCAAAAAGAACCAGGAAGTTGGAGTTAGGTATGCTGACACTGATAACACAGTGTATTTACTTTTCCAAGCTGCCAAAGGGGACAAAATCCACAGGGAAAAAAGTGAGGTGGGGGTTAAGGTAGAGTAAAACACACATGAGTATACACTCAGGGGATTAACACTTTCAAAATCCCACCCTTTGACCTCTGGCACCGTTTTTTACTGCTCGCCTGTTTACGAGATCAGCGCGATATCGGTCACTATTGCACCTTAGAGGAAGGGCTGTGCTGAGGCAGGGATGTTGAGGAAACATGACTGGGAGTGATGAGATAAAAGGGAAGAGAGGGGTGGAGGGGAAGCAATAGCATGGCCTACTGCCCTCGCTGCTGCTGTTTGAAAAATGCATGATAGCAAGGGATTTGAATGCAAGGTAAATTAAGTGTGAGGCCACAGAAACAATACAACACAGAGGCAGAGACGGGAGAAATTTAGACTTTAGACAGTGTGCACGGCTCAGACCATCAGACATAGACTATGTGTGCTGAGAGGCACTGTCTGAAAATGCGTGCATACATGAGAATGCACGAGAATCGAGCTTTAACGAAAGGTAAAGTGTGCCAACAAATCAGGAGTGTAGTAAAATAAAGGCAGTCTTGCTTTGCATTGTTGATGTAAATATAACAACAGCATTTCCATTTTTGTCTTTCAGCCAAACTCACTGCTGCTGATCAAAAATAACACCAACTAATAAATATAGGGCATTAATCAGTTGCAATAATTTATGATACTATATTGGTAAATAAAAAGTGGCTATCTAATGGAATAATTTATACCCATAAACTGTTAAATACGAGGTGGGATCAAAGGGGTCTGCTAATCGGCCTATAAAAAGCAGAAACCATACCTGATTTAAATTTGGCCGCTATCTCACTGAAGGTTGTTTACTTGTAAAGTGCTGCCGTGCTCTCATCCCTGCTGGGATGTTGATGTTTGGGTAGAGAGCACATATCAACTTTGGTGTCAAACTGGCATGTTGAGGATCATCCCTGGTGATGAGAGCTGGCTCTCCTGTCACCCATAGACTAAACAGCAGTCTTTAGTGATAGGATTGTGTACTATGAAAATCATCCAAAGAGAGTAAATATAGAGTTACACTGTAACATCCTTCAGTGTTTGAGGAACAAATCAGGTGTAAACAACTTGAACTGTATGAGGATCGGCTTCAACCATGAATGAAGGAATCTTGCAATCATTACTTACCACCTGTGCTACTATCTCTCTGCAATCCTGCCCCCTTTCATCTCCGCAAAACCACATAAGAAGAATCCAAACTGATGATTGGCCGATTTCACACAGGAGAAACGATACACATGTTGCAAACGCACACATAAAAGTGCTCAGAACAGGACCAGACAGGAGACAAATGTAACGGCAGTGCTGGAAGTAATGCAGAGTTTCATAAGAAGGTAACTTCAAAGAGGATATCATCTAAACTTAAAACAGATATTGCGTAGACATGTAGAATAATTGAGATTTTAACAGACTTTCCATTTGTTTTGCAGATTCTGGTGCTGCTAAATTGCAGGCTGTGAATTTTAATTTCTCATCTTTTGCTTGCTTTCATATTCAAATGCAGCAGTCTCTAATAATGTGTGGCTGCATAGCAGCAGATCTTTACAGTTACCTTACAAAAACTGTTGAAAGCTTGCCCTGAAAAACTTGCTTCAAAACAATGTTCACCGGGAGAAACTGTGACGATGAACCCAAATTTAAAAACAGAAACTCAGCCGGCACCAACAAGACTCGCTACTTTTCCTTGTCGTGCTCACCGCTCCACACACTGAAAACACTATAAATTAGCCAAAGAGCAGCTTTGCTTTGCTTTGGGCTGAGACTCATTCAGCTATCCTCCTTTCAGTTCAATTCAACATACTCCAAACACACAAACATGAATGAATATAGTGTCTCCAAGTGATGCCGCCTAAAGGCACTATTCCTGAATACATTCTCAGGTGACAGGGAAACACGAAACCCTTCAGCGCTGTGAAGAAATACAACTCTCTACAAATGAAGGCATTGCGTCTAAAATGAAAAGTCTACTAGAATAGATCACTAAAAGCAAGGGTCATTATCTTTCTTAAGCTCCATGAGGGAAAAGGAACACTTTTGCTTCGGCAGAGATAATTAAAAGGCATCGTTTTATTTCAGATGGACTAGGACGAAGTGAGTTCTTTTACAGAAATCAAATCACCTGAAGAATATTTTTTTAACATTCCACCTTAAAAAGTTTATGCCTCATCATTACTGTGTTTTAGCCACTGTACCACCTAAATTTGTATGTCGTTTGAGATGTGTGAGCCTTTTCCGTCTTTTTTTTTTTTAATACATTTTATGGGTTTTTTTGTTTTTTTAAATGGAAAATCAGGGCAGGGATCACAGTACCAAAATGTTTTAAAATTCCAAACAAAAACACGTACTCTTATGAAAAGAGCACAGGTTTGAGGTCCTTAATAGAGCTCAATAAAAAGCAGGCACTTTACTGACAAAAGGGACATTTGGAGGACTGCGGAGTGTGCTTTTTATTTTTACCAGTTTTATTCAGAGTGAAGGATGCACCAGATATATTGATTTTCTTTCTTCCAAAATGGATATGTAACATTTTAGAGATGACGTTTTCAAATTCTAAAGAAAGGCTTCGGTTGGGTGGGACGTATCTCAGGGGGGAAAGTGTCTTGTTTTCTGTGACAGGGGCTTGTATGAAAAATTATTTAAATTCAATACCATTTTGTGCAGCCCAGACATTTATGACCCCGAGAATGTGATACTCACGGGCAGCAAGCCCACATCATCTCTATAAGATGTCGTCAGCCCTTGGCAAGCTTCGCGGGGGCACTCGGGTTTCGGTTAGAGAAAAGAAAACGATAAGGTTTCACTCCTGGTTTTTGTTTTTTGTGGCTCTGTGAAGCTCTACTGTGTCACCGTTTCAAATTTGGTATTTGGTCTGTGTCCCTGTCAGAGGCTGGGGTCTACTCACGGTTGTAACGAACATGAGTAATCCCAGTGCAGGCGCTCATGTTTTTCCATGTGAAAAAGGAAGTGTATTAGCCATTTCAGCTGGATGTAATGTGTTACTCCTGCACACAGGCTGATTATGATGGGATTTGCATAGGAAGAGCTTGCAAACAGTGCATTTATACAGCTGTATTTACTTATAGTCAGCAGCTGTATGGGTGTTGAGGGACTTTCTGTCCTTTCCACAGAGAAGATGCTAATCCTTTGATCTTTACAGCTCTATTACACAAATTTATTTAAGCCCTTTTTAGCCCTTAACCCTCTCAGGGGAGCAATCAGATGAAAATCTAAAGTAACTCACACTTTGCAAAGCTACAAACACAGCCAAGAGAATGTTGATGGGTGAGGTGGACCGCATGTGGAAAAGTTTCATCAGTTTAAGGTGATGAAAAGGGAGGAATGATGGGACGGAAAAAAAATGAGCCTCGGCAGAGTGAATCACTTGGATAACTTCCATTAGAATCACAACAGCTAAACAACAGTTGGAGACCGAGTCCTGAAGCCAAACTACTGAGACACCCGAGAACATTCGTGGCCCGAGGGGGTGAAATACACACCAGTCGTTCCATCTCTAAAGCGTTGGTTTCCCATGCTGCACCTGTTACTCCCACACCGGCTGGTACCTGTGAGAAAGCGTTGCCTCAGATGGGACAAAGCATCTTTTTCAAATCTGTATAGAACTGGAGCTTTTTGTTTGTCACCTGAGAAGCATGTGATTAGCAAACCCGTCTATTAAAGCTGGTGCTTTTCCTTGAAGAAAGCTTTGTAGTTGAGTCAAGAGTACAAATAGTGTAATTTATGGGTTGAAGAGCGGGCATATTTTTATTGGGGTATTTACTGGAAGCCTTCTTCTGAAAACTAACATGCAGTGTAATGAGCTGCCCGTTGACGGATTGTCTTGAGAGTAAGTGACAAAAGGCTACTGCTTTTTATGAGCCGGGGCTGGAATTAAAGTCTGCCCCACTCCCACTTACGATAATTCATCAGCTAACGTTTGCCCCGACTTTATTACTATGTAAATGTCTGTGTCATATTTCCTGTCTGGGTTGGGCACGGGAGTGGCATCCAACTCGGATGACAAAGGCCTTAACTCAGCTGAAAGTAGGTTTCTGATCCTTTGACAAACAAACACGTAATGCCGTGGTTCGCAACCCATTACTGTATGTTAGAGCAATCAATGGACATGATACCAAAGAGGCTGTTACACCGTACACTCAAAGGGACTTCAAGAATGACGCTGGAATTAAAAAAATGAATAGTCCCACACCAGCAATGAATTGATGTAACTGCCCGTTACTGTTTATTCAGCCAAAAGCTGGTTTATCTCATTCCTCTGGGTGATAGAGTTTCACCGTTCGACCGTGTATTTGCATTGCACTGGGTGGCCTTTTGTTTCGATCACGAGCCCTGGATTTTATTTTGAGTAAAATGCACTTACAGCATCCCTGGTGCTGTAAGTGCAAACACAGCGCACAACGTGTAATCCACAGCTGAAAGTAGTCCTCAACAAATCACCATTTACTCCTGACAGGGCACTACAGTGTCCAGCAACTTTTCTAAACATATAAATTACTAGGATTATTATTGAGGAATCAGCGATTACCTATATTCAATAGCATCATTGAGTCTGCGACTAACAGACAGCCCCGTTTTAATCCACTGATTTCTTTAACTGCCCTGAGCTCAAGCAAGAAATCTAAACTGACAGACTGACATGAATGAAAAGTCCTTAAGGAGCTCGAATTGTAGATGCATCTAGAATTTCATGACAACTAGGCAAGCTTTTGCCTATGTATGTATTGAAAATGACACAAAAATAAATGTAAATTGATCAGTAATTAAGTTTCAGTGACAGTGATCTAGATTTTCACATACTTCATTTAGTTCTGGTTCTTTAGATCCTCGCATACACCTTTAAAGTCAGTGCAATATTTGAAACTCCACCGGATCAAAACAGTCTCCATTTTTTGTTCCTCATCTTTAATACACATTTCCTCACAAAAAAACACACACACAAAAAAAATCTGATATATCTGGTGTCTTTGGAAGCTCTGCCAGAATTTTAAAATGATTTGTGTGGGTTTGAACAGTTTTTGGTCACATCGAGTGAGTTTATAGAGACTGATGCAACAGTGGGTAAGAAGGGTTTTGACGAATATTGAAGCAGAGGATTGCTACAGCAGTAATTAAACAAATGAAATGTTGATTGCTGCTATCTACTCTCTGTCGGTATTCTCATCATTTAAAATAAATGACACGGTAACAACTCAGTGCTAGTTAGCTGTCTGCTTTGCGCTACCAGCTGAACTGTTTAAATTATTTTTACTCTTTGAAGTGGGCTCATCATGCCTCCTTTGGCATTTTTCCTTCTATGACTGCACTTTAGTCAAAAAGTCTACATTGTTCTCAAGCAGAAATTCAAAAACACCAAAGAGGTCCATAGGTTGAACTTTTGTACAGGCAGCACAGCAGAAAAGAAAAAAAATGCCTCTGACAAAAGAAAGAATTGAGTAACCCAGACGTGCCTTCTTTTTCTCTGCATTTGTTCCATTGTTTGCGACTTTAAAGGATAACAGGAGCCACACAAAGGTATCCTTGGACTATAGAGGCTCTTTCCCCCTGTAGACTCTTTGTTCTCTGTGCTGTGGGCAGAGTGCGCACAATAGATGGTGATGCAATGTTTCACCTCCTCTAACAGTAGCTCCAAATATAAGGTTGGCCACAAAAAAGGACATCAAGGTGTGGTACTGGTATATTCTTGGAACCTGATATTGGTACATTCTTTCAGTCAAAAGAAACTTGGGCTAAACCATGGTCGTATTCAACCATCGTTCTAATATTTTCAACTTAAATTCACTGAGATACTTTTGTAATGAAAACGGCAAAAAATAAGGATCCTTTAGTTTTTGCAGTTCCTTACTATACAGGTCCTTCTCAAAAAATTAGCATATTGTGATAAAGTTCATTATTTTCTGCAATGTACTGATAAACATTAGAGTTTCTATATATTTTAGCTTCATTACACACAACTTAAGTAGTTCAAGCCTTAAATTGTTTTAATATTGATGATTTTGGCATACAGCTCATGAAAACCCAAAATTCCTGTCTCAAAAAATTAGCATATTACATGAAACTGACCAATAAAAAAAAAGTGTTTTGAATACAAAAAAAGTCAACCTTCAAATAATTATGTTCAGTTATGCACTCAATACTTGGTCGGGAATCCTTTTGCAGAAATGACTGCTTCAATGCGGCGTGGCATGGAGGCAATCAGCCTGTGGCACTGCTGAGGTGTTATGGAGGCCCAGGATGCTTCGATAGCGGCCTTAAGC
>VUQR01027642.1:8059-19959 GCA_015108515.1 Hemichromis elongatus
ACCCCTTGCTGAATTGCAGCTAAAGTTCTTAAAATCAGATAAACAGGAAGTAGAATGTCTCTTATTGATCAGCTATAGTAGAGATTCTCACAAGCCTTCCTCAGTGCAACCCTTCATTTTGCAGCCACTGTCAATATTGTGCATCAAAAAACTGAGAACGTAAACACGCCTGCTTTGGATTTCTCTAACGGAATAAATGTAATACACTGCCTCTGGTTTATAGGTGGTACTACAACAGTGAGCAGGTAACAGAGCTGTAAGTCGTTGCTAAGCAGTAGGCAGTGTAGGAGTTTACAGCACAGTGACCACAGTGACCAACGCCACTGTCGACACCAGAAACAACATCATGTTATTACAGTAACACCCTGTCCACATTCTGATATCAGGAGATTCACTGGTTGTGGAGCTGGCGCTCCCTGAAGGCAGAGCTATAGATATACAGAGTAAGGCAAACATGGTTTCAGAACAATCCAACAGAGCCATATTTGCACCAAATGCTCCGAGGCCATTACACCCTCTCTTTTTAAAAACCCAAGTGCAATCACCACAGAGCCTTTAGTGCTAACAGTGAGCAGGAAGTTAACCAGGCTATGTATGTCTATGGCTCTGCTCCATGGCAGCCCGGTACAGAAAGTCCTCAACCAGCCTCAGAGAGTCAGGCTGCGACTTAGAGAGAGGCATGTTATGGTGGAGATGGGGACTGAAACGAGCCCGGTGCTGTCAGAGGAGACAGCACAAGGCCAGGGGGACGAGCGATGCCAACAGGAAGTAGGTGATTCTGTAGAGGTGAAGAGGAGAGAAAATCACCATGAGGATGGCCAAGGGGAGAGGGAGGCAGGAGGTCAGAGGCAGCAGTTTACTGAAAAACATGAAGAACAAGTTACCTGTTAGCATAAAGGACCTCACTGAGAATGTATGTGCTCAGCAGGTGTGCTCCTACCTGTTGCTGAGCTTTAAAGTGTTGCAGTTAATAAGCAGCATGTAGACAAAAATTAGAGGCACAATGTATGGCCAGCAAGGGTCGGGATTCAGCTGGGTGGAATACCTGCACAGGTTTAACAAACAGAGATTGTTAATATGGAACTCCTCATCCTCTGCATCTTTGTGTTTATTTAAGCATATGGTTCCCATATTCCTAAAAAGTCTCGTTTATGTGAATTTCTGCCCCGAGTTTCACCTCCACGATCCTCATCCACACACTTACTCATCAAATGCTTCTCTGTTGGCAAGGAAACTGATTTGGGGTACAGTAATGGAGCTGCAAGCATAAAATGTGCCACTTTATTTATAAAAAATAATAACTTTGAGGCAGGGATAGCTCAGTAGGTTGCGTGGTCGCCCCATGATCAGAGGGTCGGGGATTCGAATCCACTGAAAGGCTACCCTGAGGTACCCCTGAGCAAGGTACCATCCCTACACACTGCTCCCCAGGCACTGGATTGATGGCTGCCCACTATTTCAGTGAGTGAATGGGTTATGTGCTAAGAGAGTAATTTCCCCACGGGGATCAATAAAGTATACATTATATTATTACTTCAGGCTTAATTTACTAAAACTAAACTCTTGTTACCTTAATGATCAAATGGTTTCTGTTATTTCAGAGAGCAGCAGCTTGGTAAAGTCCTTCACTCGACTGAACATTTTGTATTTTGTCAAGCGTAATAATAAAAAATGATTTACGCAGTCCTATTTATCTCTCGACCTCTTCCGCACACACTGAGTCATAACAGCTTGCTCCCTCAGCTGTCTGCTTGAAGCCAGAGCAGCAGCTGTGTGATCATGGGTGAACCTCAGGTAGACTTCCTTTAGAAATCAGATACTCTACTTGAGACTGCTGTAGTCATTGTGCTACTGGACGTGTGCGTTAAAACAAACATACTGCACAGTTAGCATCTTTTTATCAACGTGAGATTCAGAGAAATTAACGCTAATGTGCAGAAAAGCAGATTTCTTTCACATACCTCAGGTTACGAATCCAGTGGATGAGCGAGGGTCCGCTGAGCATGACAGGCAGCGTAAAAAGCGCCGATAGGCAGAGATGGAGTTGCAGGTCATCCCTCACCTCCTGCAGGGCGCACTCTGACAGCAAGGGGGCGCTACTGCTTTCTTTAGACCTGCTCAAGCATTCCGCATCAATCGTGCCATTCTCAGCTTCTTTGTGCTTCCGAGGAGCCTGAAAAGACACCAGAGGAGACAAATCAGACAAAGCTTGGTTTATAACAGTCATAACATTTAAATAAGAAGATGTGGGAGTGCAATAAACTGCAGTTCCCCTAATGCCCACTTGAGGCTGTCTCCAATCAATCAATTACTCAATCGCTGCAGCAAAATTAAACACGGTTACAGCCTGATATGAAAGAAAAATGAGAAGAGTTTCACCTTACAACATAAATGCTAGTTAAACCTAAACATCTTACCAGATTCAACATGTGACTCAAAGATCTTTCTGTCATCTGCAGCCTCAGAACCTGAGAGCAACAAACAAAAACAAACAGCCGCTCAGCTGAATCTTCAAAACTAAGAGTTTGTTATACCCACGGCTCATGCACCACTTCAAAAATAATTTAATTAATACAATTAATGGTTTTTAAATATCTATTTAAGAGCATTATAGAAAATCAGTTTGCTTTGGTGTTTGGTCAAGACAAAGATGAACTAAATACTCCTGAAAAAGTGTCATAAAAAAGCCCAAACTTTAAAACCTGGTTTACAAAATTGACCCGCCTGGCTCTGTTTTTATCTTTGTCTTAAATACATAATCAAATTTAACACTTTTAGTGAATGTATAGTAAATATGAGATATTTTAAGTCTTTATTTTCCTTGACTACAATCCGAATTGCAGGAAGCATTACCTACTAAGCGGCTTTGGACAGCAGAAATATAAATAATTTCTTTGACTCAATATTCACCCTATAAAGGTGGAACAGGAAGGAGGCAAATATTGACAACGCCCCACAGGAAATCCCACCCATAACAGTCAGACACAGCGTGATGAGGAGCTGGGTTCGCAGCCGCAGGGTGCCACAATCTCTGGAGACAGACGGCCTGCGGGTCAAAAGAAATAAAACTCAAGCGAACAAACAGACGATCAGCCACAGTTTCCAATGTTTGAATGAACCTCGCTACCTGTGCAATGGAGCCAAGACTAACGAGATCAGCCGGATAACGAGTCTGAGCAGAGTGCTGCCCCAGTACGCCACAGCTGCCCCAACAATGTACAGTAGAGGGGAGAGGAGGTGAGCCCATTCTTCACCTGGTGCCTCGCCTTCATGAAGTGCCCCATCAGGGAAGGTTGGAGGGAGTGTGTCCAGAGAGGGGAGGAAAAGCATGGACCAGACCTCCTGAAAGCAGCTACAGCTGTGGGGGGAACAGAAGGGAAAATCTGTTATATGAAAATTTATCTTAAATTAAAGCAGGAGGCTCAGGCGGTTTTAACCACAGTCAGTTTTTTCTGAGGCCAGAACAAAGAAAACAACCTTCACACTCAGCTTCATATTAGACTAATTAAGCTTACCCGAGTGCAATGTGCAGAATATACACAGGCAGGTTGACTTTGTGGGGCTGCAGGCCTTTGCCCACCACCTGGCTCATATCTGCAGCTTGCCTCGACTTCATGATGGAGGACACCTGCCCCCCACAGGCCAGGAGGAGGGTTACAGCTGTGTACACTGGCACCATGTGACCACAGAACCTCAATATCTGTTTAGATAAGATCCCGCAGTGTAAATCAAGTTGTTAATTTAAGATTTATTCAAATGTCATGATGCCACCAACTTCACCAGAATAAATAAAACAAGACAATTCCTACCTGTCCGAGCACCCTGGGTAGCGAAGTTCTTATGGAGACCTAAGTCACATGGTAAATATTTATTAGTTTGTGACAACAAATGTGAAGAGGACACAATTTCTTTCTGGTAGCAGGAGAGTAGTACCTTATACTGGCAGTTGGGGGCAGTGTGGAGCTGCAGGAGTGCACCTGAGGTGTTGTCTGGACGACTTGTGTGGAGCATCCCTGAGATCTCCGTCACTGACGGCACACTGGCAGACAGATCACATCAATTATGACAGATTAAAAGAAAAGCTACTCATCATAGGTCACAAATAGTTCTTATTTTACTGATACTGGTCTTTGACAAGCCCCTCTGTTCATCCTCTGTCTCTAATAAGCAGATGTAGCTGCTCCTCATGTTCATTGATTGGCTGCCTCTCCCAAACAGAAAGTTTTAACTGCAGGTGGGTCAGGCTTCTGCACTCTGGCATGACCACAGTGTGAAATTCTATCATACTGACATCAGACAGGCCAAAAGGTAGGGGGAAAATAAAAGAATTTGGTTACTTAAGCATACTCTCTAAAAATCACTTGAGTAACTCACCTGACTGTGGTTAAAGAGTCCTCTCGAAACCATGGCACTTTTATCCTGTACACGCTCGGCAATCTGTCTGCAGACACACAATCAGTCACCAGTATTACATTACAGCATGAGAACATGAGCCTCTTTATCCAACAGCACACTCACCTTTCTGTACTTTGCACTGGCTTGCAACATTAATTCTGAAAGCCTGATAGACCTGGAGACAAAGAGGAGTTTTAAATTTAGACGAAATAGGGAAGCTGATCCTGACTAGAACCTGCGGACACAGTGAAAGCTACCTGGTGAAAGTGTTGCAGCTCGATGGTGTGAAGAAGTCCAGAGGAGTTAACTGTAACATCACTCGAGGTCAAACCTACAAACCCAAATAACAATTACTGAAAAGAAACCATTTTTAAAAGTTTGTGAATCATTTTTACTAGACTACCCACCGAAGGACAGGACATGTGGCACTGCAACAGACAGAGTCTGAGATTCTTCTCTTTGCCACTCACACTCCACTGTGAACTGCAGAGCAGACAGATACACAAACCTTAACAATCTCTTTAAAATAAAGGGTTTTGTTTGGCTTCTTCATCTTCTGGTCTCTATTGTTGGCTACTCTCAGGCTGATCACAGATCAGGTCAGAACCAGCATGTAACATACAACTGGAGACCACTTGTATACACTGACCACAAACATTCATGACTAAACTCAGCTATTCTTGTGAAAGCTTTGTACAAAATCTACAGCCAAAAAGTTGATCTGAAGGTTAAAATTTAAATAAAAAGAGCCAACACTGGTCTCCTAATTTCAAATGTAGGCTATAGAAGCAGAAGTAGAAAAATGGTAAATGGACCGGTACGTTTTTACTGCTGGTTAATCTGAAAATACTGAATCATTGTTGAGTCTGAAGTACCTGCTTGCCATTGAGGTTTGAGGCCGAGACAAACAGATGAGTAAAAGATGACAAGTCCCTAAGCCTCAGAGTCAGGACCTGAAGAGGATGACAGACTGTTAGGACAGTTGATGGGACAAAGACTCAACTGCTTGGAGTCTCTTTTAGACGATAGTTACCTTGTACGGAGGCAAAAGCTCAGTTCCCTTAGACAGATCCACTGCATACACACTGAGGGAAAAGGGACATAAAAGAAATAGAAATAAATAATAGTAAAACATGCACCAACTCCACATTTTTCATGTTGGAGAAAAATATTGAAGAGGCTTACTGAGGATAAAGGTGGTGGGAAAAGCTTCACATTAATGATATTCTTACCATGATGAGCCATTCTTATGCAAACAGCCGTACACCCAGCTAGTCATCTCCTGTTGGATGATAAATCAAAACCTCTTTTCACTAAGTTTAAAATTTGAATAGAAGTTCTGGGTTCTCCAGCATTAAATATGAAGCATTTACCTGTAAACTGAGCATTGCAAGCTCTTGCAGCACAAACAGAAAAGGCGTTAACGTGAACACAGTCGTGCTGAAAACTCAAAAACTCACCAGGTTGTTGCTCCTGCAGTAGAAGTGGCTGTAGGCTTTCCTGCGACTCGACAGGGCAAATAGGAAGAACTTGGGTTGTCCTTCCTGTACAAACAGAGAGCAAAAGCACTTTGGATAACTGTAATCACTTTGTTTGTTTTACCAGAATAATTAGTCAAATATCTTAGTTGCATCATAAACTGTATATAAAAGATGGACATAGCCATTGTGAGATGTCCAGCTTGTTTGTGAGGTCCTGTTTTGAAGCCTTGAGCAGATGTAAAGTGCAACATGTGGGTTTAAACGAGACATCGTTTATTGGATGCTACACGCTCACACGGCAGACACTCTTCAAGCACAGTGTAGTCACACCGTAAAGCACAGCATTATCTTATTCTTATTTACTTCTAATAAGATGATAATTGACAAATAAACATTATGTTATATTCGATAAGACTTTAGCGCTTGTAATCACAAACAATGATTCAGGAACACGTTTACTGAAGTCACAAGTTAACTTTATCATTTCTATACAATCAGAATTCTTTTTGAAACAGGAGGCCCCGCCCCCTTGTGGCCTTTAAACACTACTACACTGGTTTCACTTTTCAGACCTGGAAGCTATGTCCATCTTTTTCATACAGTTTATGGATTAGACATCACACCGGATGGTTTCATTTTTACAGATTAGATACATTCTATAGATTAAAAATAACTACTGGCAGATAATCCATTCAATTATTAAACATCATTACAGATGTGTGAGACTTTAATGTACCTTTGGTGTGCTGTAAGCCAGACGAAGTGTGTTAACTTCACTCCATGCATCGGGAAGATCTGGAAATGAAAAAAACAAAACAACAACAGGACACTGATCTTAGTGATTCATCACTAGTGTTAAACTTTGGATCCAAGTGTATTACACTACTATGAACCATAAAGAAGAGATGGATACCTGAGATGGAGACTGGCGTGTCTTGAGTTTCTCCGGGCAACCTCACGGGGTGTTTAATAAAATGATGGTTCAGCACGGCTAACTTCTTCTCAGAGTTTTCTGTGAACTGTTAAGAATAAACTGATTAGGTTAGGTTGTCAGCTTTATTAATTCGCTTTAACTATTCCCATTTCCCAACACTCTTTGAAGGAATAAGGTTCATCTTTTATGTCTCCTCAGAAGGAAAACATGTTGTTGTTGTTCACACCTGTCTGGTTTCAGGATCGATGAGATCAAAGAACGCCCTGACAGTGGCGAGAACAAGCTCCTTGCACCTGAAACACAAAGACACAGACACATAAATAATTTCAATAAAATTTAAATATGGCTCCAGAAAAATGAAAAAGTCTTTTACCAGACAATGGACAGGTGATCAGTAGACACCCACGTCCTGGGAACTGCAGTTGCCTTGGTAAAAACAAGACAAAAAACTTACAATACAAAAGTACAATATGAAAAAGAGCAGTCCCAGTCAAAAACAACACAAATTGAGAACTTTTCCTTCAAATAGTAGCAAAGTGAGAACAATACCAAAAGGAACCAGAGGAAAAGGACTGAATTTAAACTTTATTCAGGAGCAAATCGTACCACCAGTGACAGCTTGTTCGGGTCTCCTGGAGGACACGGCAGGGAAGTGAGGCCGGAGCGGACCTGGTAGTCACGATAACCACCCCCGACAGACAAAACTGTCACATTCCTGAGCTTGTTTGCCTGGTTAACCCACTTCTGTCTGACTGCAGAGTAGAAATCTGCACACACAGCAAACAAGCAGAGTAAAAGAGAAGTGTAGTCTCTGTTTACACAACATAAACGAGTCGAACTGAACAGGTTTGACCGACTCTTACCCAGCAGGTAGGGGTCCAGGGCCAGCACTGGAGCCAGGTGAGGGGAGGCCTGGGTGATGATGAGGCTGACCAGGTTAGTGTTGAAACGAGGCAAAGTGAACAGTGCCCGGGCTACCACTCCTCCCATGGAGTGACCGACGAGCACAACGCTTTGAGGGGGGGTCTTCAGGTGCTGGAGAGATAAAAAAAAAGAGCAAAACATTCAAGTCTTCTGGTGTGTGGAGAGTTCAACTCTGTTTCCCTTCAATTTAAATTTGACATTAGCCGATGACCGGTTATAATCTCTCTCTCCCTGTCACTTGGAGTAACCAAGTCTGATATTCAAGGCCTAACCTTGTACAGCCTCAGGATGGCCTTGATGCTCTCGTGCAGGAAATGTGTCTGCCTGAGCAAACTGCCGCCGTAAAGCGCCACAAGCTCCTCATTGAAGTCCACGGTGAACACGTTGAAGTGGAAACCTCCCTCCATGGTTTCAGCCTTCCTCAAAGCGACTGAGCCCAGCGATCGAGCTTCAACAACAGAAGGACACAGATTGTGTTAAATCAGAGTGCGTTAACCCAAGTGATGTGGTGCAGCTGCAGGGTCAGGGTACTACTTGTTACCTATCCACCGTCATCTGATCAGACAGATCTCTGCTATCGTTTTTAGACTTTGGATTATTGATAAAAAGAGATCATGGAAGTCAGAAAATTGAAGGAGGAGAAGAAATATTGAGGAATACTGCATTCAAGCCTTCAAAACCACCAGAGTAACAGCAAAATCGGTTTGTATTCACAGGAATAAAAGCGGGGGTGTTCCCCTCCTACACACAGCTGGTGGAAAGAGCGAATGGCCACCATTATCTCTAATTAATAAGAGTTGTTAGTTAGAGAGAATATTGAAATCGCCACAAGATTCCAGGTTAGAATTTCCCAAGAATTAAAATTCTAATATACAATAAATTACATGATAAAATGCAATGCACATTCAAAATATCAGCACATTTATTCTTAAACCATTAACACATATATTCACCTGCAAACTGCATTTTATTTATTGGCTTAGCATTGCAGGTTTGAGCAAATTCTACTTAGCAGGAGTAAACAGCACATGTGCTGAGGACTATTTCCACTCACAGGTTTATTTCTATTCAGCTCTGAGTATTTCTGCCGGTGAGACAGTTTATTTTGGACTGAATAAACTACAGTGAGTGAGTTCGTGGTACTGAAAGAAGTACAGAAGTGAGGCTCTGTGATGTATTTAAAATGTCAAAATAAGGACACAACAACAAAACAGATCAAACTGGGAAAACATGTGCCTAAACCAGTTTTTCATGATGAATAGATTACAAAAACACATTGAAGTATCATGATCTATGCAATAATGCAAAAAGCTTTGAGCATCATGCTTCTCTTCCAAATTATGAGTTTTTATTTGAAACCAGGGGTGTACATGTTATACCACAACACTGCAAACTTCAAGACCGATAAACCTAATTAAGGAAGTAAATAGGTTAATACTAACATAACTTAGAGTAACTTAGCAACTTGGGGGTGCAAGTATTACAAGTTATTATTGGCCAAATTAATTTACTGCTTGCTCTAAACAATGACACATGTCGCCTTATAGACCACATAAATGTTGTGGACTATATGAGTTCGGTCCTCGAGTGAAGGCGAGTCCTTCACCAACTATTTTTTGTGAGAGCTTTCTTACAAAAAAATGTTCAGAGATTTGTTTTGAAAATAATCTAGAAATTTTTCCCCACACAAGACAGTAAGACACATAATCTATAGAGAAAACTATTTTTGTTTTTTTATATTTTTCCATCCAAACTCTCTGAATTATTTTTTTTCTCCATAAATATATTTAATATCTCATTTTATACGGCTACAAGACACTCTTAAAAAGCAACAAAGATAACTCCTAGTAAAACAAAACATATAAACAAAAAAAACAAACCATAGCATTGAATTTTTATTTATATAGCATCAAATCACAAAAGCAGTTTCCTCAAGATGCTTTATATTGATAAAGAAAAAGACCCTACTAAAATGAATGAATTAAAGAACCAACATCAAAGAACCCGATTTTAGCAAGCATGTGGCGACAGTGGGAAAGAAAAACTGCTTTTTAACAGGAAGAAACCTCCAGCATGCTCAGGGAGGTGCAGCTGCCTGACAAACCATATTTACAACAGTAAAGTTTTCTTGTGATACTCCTGCTCTCAGTGACTTGGAGATTGTGAGCTATTATTGATGACGACTGGCTGAGTAGAGAGAGACTGTCAAACATCATACCAAATTTTGGTTTTGCAGTTTTTTTCGCCTGTCGGAGTATAAATAATGGAAGTAGTTTTAGACCACGTGATTCCCTGGGTTCTTGATGACGAATGTCATTTGTTGAAAAATAAAACAGACCTCATTTTTTATAGCAGAGAACATAACACTAACTTTGGGATATTTGCTTTTTGCAAATGAAAAATGTCCAAAGACAAACACTTCTGTTTCTGAAGGACACACAGAAATGAATCAACAAAAAGCTTGATGTCCTCTGTTTGTCTTTTGTCTTTGCTGTAGCACAAAACTTAACTTCTCATTTTTCCCCCTCTCCTTCATGACCAATTTAAATATAAGCACTGGACCATTATTCACTTTGCACTCTTACCTTGTTTATAACTTCCGGCATTTCCAGGCAGGAAAAGCACGGGGGCACCGGTGAGTTTGAGCGCTCGGGTCTCCTGTGCATAGACACCCTCTCCATACAGGTAGAGCCCGTACGCCGGGTACAGTCTGGCCACACGGCGAGGCAGCGCCACACGCTGTCAAACCACATGAAGACCGGTTAGGAGGCAAAAACTCACACAGCTCATTGGCATGTTGTCACAGTTACATCACAAAGAGCTCGCCTTAAAGCAACTATAGCTGAGCGTACATGTAATCTACAGCTGATTTACTCCAAGCACCTATGGGAAACATTGAGCTGTTACATGAGTACAGCTGATCCTTAATTAAAGCGACAAATAAAACTGTAACACCAGCTTTTAGTATTGAGCATATAGCCAATTCATTCTGTTGGGGAGGTAGGGTGGTTGAACTGAACTGAATATGGACAGTAAGGAGCAAAATTTACATGAGTCCTACTAAAAAGTGAATTTTTTTCCCTAGAAATTTTTAAAAGGAAAATGTGTTTTTTTCAGGTACAAGTCATTAGGGCAGCTGCAGTATTACAAAGGACTAACTCTCATTTAGTTTGGGCATTTCATTAAAGTGTCAAAGTTCAACACTTACTTGGTTTTTACGGAGGGCCCAAATGTCAAACTTAAAAATCCTCAAATGACTCAGATAAAAACAAAGAAACAAAGCAACTTACTGACTGCTTTCTTATTCATTTATCTTTGAATTTACACCCTTGTCTATTTAAAATTTGATATGTTTCTAAAGCATGACTTAAAAACAATTTATGGTCATCCGTTATTTATTTACTATATTTTTTTCAGATCATAAGGTGCACCGGATTATAAGGTGCATTAAGTAAAACAAAACAGTCAGATAAATCAAACTTTACTCAAATCATTCTTCTTGCTTCCTCCACTCTGTACTATTGATTCATTCATGTTGAATTCTCTCACAGCTGCTCTATTCCCATGTTGTTGCAGTATATTAATGACCAATCTCGTATTGTGGATGGATTATCTCAGTTGTTCTCCTGACTGAAGTTTGGTTTATAGCATCCTGCCATGCAGTTGCATTTGTCCCTAACCATCGGGAACCCTCACGTTAACTTTTATCGAGTGGAAAAAAAGTTAGCGTTCATCCTTCAGCTTCGTGTTTATATTATGCTAACATAGCTGTGTTGCTAGCTACCACAGAGCACATCATTATATACCAGCTAGTTCAACTTTACTAACCCTACAAACATCACTGCTGTTTAGTTTTCCGTGTTCATTTATGTTGGAAGTGATAGCAGAGCTGTACGTTTTCATTTTTCTTCAGAAATCTCTCACACAGAACATGATAAAAAAAAAAAAATTCTGTTTTCATGGATGCCTGGATGTTAAACTTAATTGTTACATCGGGTAAAGCAGCAATGGTGATCATTTTATTAAAGATTAAAGAATTTAGTTTTTAACTCTCAGTGATGCCGCACTGTTCGTTTATAGTGTGAAAAATACGGTAAACATGTTTTATTTCCATATTTCCTTTTCAACTGAAATTTACTTATTGCACCAAAATGGAGACCCCCTGA
>VUQR01027642.1:19979-44284 GCA_015108515.1 Hemichromis elongatus
CACATCATTATATACCAGCTAGTTCAACTTTACTAACCCTACAAACATCACTGCTGTTTAGTTTTCCGTGTTCATTTATGTTGGAAGTGATAGCAGAGCTGTACGTTTTCAGTTTTCATGGATGCCTGGATGTTAAACTTAATTCTTACATCGGGTAAAGCAGCAATGGTGATCATTTTATTAAAGATTAAAGAATTTAGTTTTTAACTCTCAGTGATGCCGCAGTGTTCGTTTGACATTGGGACCTGAAGCAGATGGAGTTTTGGAACCAGATTACTCCGCAAGGTTCCTGACTACGGTAGCGGTAATGCTCCGACAATCGATCAAGCAGTGTGACTTTGTAGCTTACTAAAGTCGTACTAAAAATTTCTTGACAAATTTCTGAGTACCACATAAAAGTGGTTCGAGGTCAGTAAGCACAACCAGAATTCATACATAAGGTGCACTGTCAATTTTTGAGACTAAAGGATGAAAGGATTTTAAGTGCACCTTATAGTGTGAAAAATATGGTAAACATGTTTTATTTCCATATTTCCTTTTCAACTGAAATTTACTTATTGAACCAAAATGGAGACCCCCTGACCTAAAAACTAATCAACTGATTAGGACAATAGAGGCACTGTAATTTTATAAGACAAAGACATCTGAAGTTTATGGATGTGACATCAATAAAGCAAAGGTGATGAGACTGTGCGTCTGAGTGCATTTAACTTTACGGGGATGTGTGACATAAATTTGAGGGCCTTCGGTCTAAATGAGACATTTCTAAATGTCTTAACCAACCATGGAGGGATTTTATTGAAAGTGAATGGATGCATTTTATGTCAGCTGACCTGTGTTAATACTCACTTGTGTGAACTGTTAATACTTGGTAACAATGTCTCATTAACATTATAATTCTGGAATCTGAAGTTAATTTCAGCTGTTTTGTTATCTTTTTACATTTCTTCATGAATTTCTATTTCATGAAACGAACAAGGGCAATGCCCTTCAAATTGTCAGCTCTTCACCTGCCATTTGATTGACACTCGGCTCACGACAGAAATGGCCTTCTCGAGTTGGGAGATTAGCGAGCTGAAAATAAAGCTGTCAGTCAGGACCATTTACTTTGATGTCTTAAATAAAGTAACCGTGCATGTGATGTCTCACGGTGGGATATTGTAGCAGTTATTTTCAGACATAGACACACCTGCTGACCTTTCAAAATAAGAGCAAAGAGACTGTCTAAAAGAAAACTCCTTACAGACAGCTTTAAAATAAGATCAATTTTCAAAAACAGTTAACAATATATCTGGGAGGCATATGTGAAATATATCAAAACCAAGTGACAAAAACACTGAGCCAACACAAAAATGCTACAACGTGCAGTTCCTCTTAAGTCCACTAGATGCTCTAACTGTGCCACCATTGACTCTAATTTTAAATTGTCAACCTTAAGGTTGTTTATTTCTGCTTTAAATTTAAAGCAGAAATAAACATGTTTACAGTTTTTCAGTAGATAATTTCTTCCTTCAACAACTGTACTGGGTGAATTTTTTTTTTTAACTCAACTGTTCTGATTTTTTTAAGACTTAACTGTAAGGGCATGGCCAGTTTGACCGAGTGGTGTGCCAGTATAGACAGCTGTAGCAGACAGCTGGCTGGTAGGCTTCACTTCTGCTAATTTTAGTCACTTAACTGCACCTCTCCACCGCGTTTGTGCTGCTGAAGCAAGTGCTGTAGTTTTGGTGTCTATTTTATTAGTCCTAATTATCAGGTATCTGGGTCTGTGCATTATACCTGTGTAGTTTATGACTTGCTAGATCATTTGCTGGCTTGGACGGGACTCTTGTTTCTGTCTCCAACGTATTTCAATTGTTAATCCTCTAACACTGAATTTAAACCTAAAGTTAAATACAGGTAAATAAGTTTAATTTTTTTTTATTTAAAATTAAATAAATAAAGAAGCAAGTTAACGTAGAAATATCTGTTTAGTTTATGTCACATCTTAAAATGCATGCATTTTTAAAATTCCTTTTAACATCATACAAATTTCTTTTCTGACGATTTTGTTTTAAATTTTGGAAGTCTTGGACCTCCATACAATTCTGCCCTGTATAAAACTGAACTCGGTTCCCGATATTGTGTCCATTGTGCACAATAAGTATATCTACATAATGTGGGACTCTTCATTCTTGTTCTCGCTAACAGAACACACACTCCTGAACTGTGTGAACTCAGGCGATGCCGACATGGTGTGTGGCCTCCAGCTGTGCCCCACTTCTGGACAGATGAACCCATTAGTGCGCATATAAAGGAGAGGAAGGCAACCACTTCAGCTACCTTCACGAGGCTTGGACCTGTATGCATTTAAAACACGTCTGATATCGAGCAAAGCTGATCTACAGGTGACCTGCCGAGAGGGGTCAAGCATCAGCAGTTAATTCATGCTGCATTGATAATAATTCGGCTAAGCGAAACCCAAACCTCAGCAAGCAAATACTCATACACCTGTCAGGGAGGACACAGGTGTGCCGAAGGTAACGTTAGCAGCCTTCAGGAACTAGCTTAGAACACAGCTGACAGTCATAAACCAACATTCATTCGCGCTAATAAAAGGAAGAAGCCACTTAGCGACACATAACCAGCCTCTGCCTCAAACAGCACACCAAATATACCTCACTGATTGCTGATCTGCGGATCTTTGGGATGCTCTGAGCGCGATAATTAGCTGAGTACTCACTCGATATTCCGGGTATTCAAACATATAGGTCATACTGCATCTATTCTCCTCGAAGCCTGTCAGCAACTCTCGCAGGCCGACGGCCAGCAGTCCCGCGGCCAAACCGTAAAAAGCCACGGCAGCGAGCTTCATGCTTCTACCGTGAGTGTTGCTTTTAAATGTGACTGTCGTCTGAGCTCCACGGTTCCATTTTCCTTCCGTTGACTCCCAGCCAGCCTGTCAGACACACCGGCTGAAGCTCACAACAGGAACCGAACACCACGCACCCAGAGAGTGGCAGCTCGGCCGGCCAATGGCAGTAAAAGCGCTAAATAAATTGGACCAATTGGAGAGCAGATAGGGAGTCACGCATTCCACGCGAGAAATGGCAAACCTTAGCAGCTTTTGCTGTTTTTTCTTTTTTATTATTTTCTAATTTTATCCCCTTGTGTGTTATTAACTTTATTACCTTTACTTACTCTATACATATTGTTTCAAGCAACTAAACCTTACTCAATCTGTGAAAATTTTAAAGTTAATATAGTTCATTAAAGTGCAAATTATACAGCATTCAGGGCAGCTGGGTCACTGTCTACAACTGGAAAAAAAATTAAAAGAAAGAAAAAAATATTCTTGAATATACATAGTCATACATTTGACAAAAAGATGAGTAAAGTAATTCTTTTTATTTTAAAATGAATGTTTGATTTAAAACAACAAACCTGTCTCAAAATAAATCTCAAATTTATATCTTCTTGAAGTGGTTAATCCAAAGTCAATTTAAAAGTAATTTCTTTCCATGGAAAAAAAATATAAGAATAAGTGTGTCTGCGGTGGCGCAGTGGTTGGCGCTGTTGCCTCACAGCAAGAATGTTCTGACTGGGCTGTAACTGTGTAACTCCAGGCCTTCTCCCAAGTTACGCTGAAACCCACACGTGCAATAAACCTGTTATACATGCAATACTTTTCTCAGTTGTATATAGCATTTGTATTCTATTTTATTATATTGTATTTATTATTCTATTGTATTTAGTATTTTATTCTGATATGAACTGATATGTCTAAATTTGATTTGATATTCGGTTTCTTCTCTATTTTAATTCATATACCAAAGCTGCCCAATATATATATAGAGTGGCCCGTACGGGGATCGAACCCGCGACCTTGGCGTTATTAGCACCACGCTCTAACCAACTGAGCTAACCGGCCGTGTGCAGTGCAGATGTACACGTATGAAAGACACATGAGAAAAACATGAGATGAACTTGTCAAAACTCTTGCTGACAGTCTGAGAATGTCGGGGTCCGAGTTCCTGCTGCCACGTGGCCGGTTAGCTCAGTTGGTTAGAGCGTGGTGCTAATAACGCCAAGGTCGCGGGTTCGATCCCCGTACGGGCCAAACTCAGTTTATTGCTACTTCGATAAAATGACGTTTAAAACCATAGCGGGAGCGCAATGGCAATGTGTGAACAATAAGAGAATTTAAACCACAGCTTTGACAACTGCAGTCAGCTAGAACATTGCAGACATCTATAAAAGTATAGAGAATGTTTCAGGTGCAGTACTTTATAAACTTGCGGTGGCTCATTCAGGGTTTGTTTGTTTTCTGTAAAATGAGAGCTATGCAAATTATTCTTGCCTGCTTGCTTTAGTGACAGTGTCATTAGCCCGATTTTTTCTTATTTAAATGTTTCAATTTTCTAATCTTGAAAATGTAGTCTTTCGTTAAAAATATTAAAAAACAAGAAAAAAAAAATACCCCCCTTCAATAGTTTTATTTTTTTAAACCTAGAACATCCCCAAACACGCTGTCATCATAAATAACAAGAAACGTGTCATAAACTACACGGGAGCAGCACACACTTCATCCCTCAAATCTTTAATAAAACTGAAAAGAGTCTGCTGCAGCTTCGTGAAGCTGCCTTAACCGTCAGAGACACACGTACAGCAGCTACATACTCCAAAAACTCCTGAAGGCAACGAGTCGGGAAATAAATCAGAGACGAAAAACAAAAACGCCACGTCCATCCTCATCGCTCTCAGCTCCACAGTTACAGAAGCAGAATTGGTGAGTCTTTGAAAAACAGTGTTTTCTCTCAAGGAATGATTTCACATGAAGTGTTTAATCTCATACCGTGTTCGGCTTTTAAAGATGGGAATACACAGCAGCAGATCTAAGACTGAAAAAGGATTAAAAAAAAATCTCAGTGGTTTCAGTCACTTCGTCAGACTTGGGTCAGATTGTGCTGGGAGGCATTTATCGCACCAGGACCATCACATAGTGTTAATTTCAAATAAGCTGGATGCTGTTAATCTGTCTGAAGACCCCACCCACCTGGGATCACATAGCTGTTAAAATGAGAAAAACTCTTAAATGGAAAATAACACTTTCTTCCTGAAAGTGGTAGACTTTTGAGAGCAGGGGTTACAAGGCCAAACGGGCCTGAATCTCTAATTTCTACATCATAGAAGAGCGAGGTAACAAATCAGCAGTTCAAGGTGGTATTTAGTAGAGCGGCTGTGATTGGCTCCTGTGTCTTTGCTTAAGTAAATTGTTGACAAATCCAACTTAGTCCTTTTCGTTGCGGAGCTGTGTCTGACTCTCCCCTGTGTGGATAATCTTCAGCTGTGAGCTATTTTCCTTTCAACACCAGCTCAGTCCAAAAGCTTGCAGTGCTCTATCCGGGTGATGGTCCAGTCTGGAGGAACTCCTTTAGTAAACTCCCTCTGGAATCTGTCAGAGAGGTAAAAGAAAAGTTTAGAACGACTCCAAGTAACTGAAAAATGTACAGAAAAAAAAAAGGGTACTCACTCATAAATTGCAGTAAGCAGTCTCTTAGTTTCTGGTTCTCCTTCTCCTTCTCCAATGGCCACCTGGAAGATACGAGTTCCCTCCATGGAGTCTTCGGGAAGGTGCGCGCTGGTCAGATACCAGAAACGCATCAGGATGCTGACAAACTTTCTACCTGGAAAAGTAAACGGTGCTTAATATGTTGGTCCACACCTTGCAGATATTACAGCTCCAGTCTCCACTCTAATTCATCCCAAAGACGTTCTATCAGGTTCAAGTCAGGACTGTGTGCAGGCCAGTCAAGTTCTTCCACACCAAACTCGCTCATCCATGTCTTTTTGGACCTCACTGTTTGCACTGGTGCGCAGTAACGTTGGAACAGAAAGGAGCCATGCCTGTGCCTTCCCAAGCAAGGTTGGGAGCATGAAATTGTCCAAAAGCTCCCAACCTCGCTTCTGCTGAAGCTTTAAGACCTCCTTCATTTGAACTAAAAGGCTGAGGCCGACACCTGAAAAACAACCTAAAACCACCAAACTTTACATGATGGATGAGTCTGAGTTTGGTGGTTGGTGTCGAAGAAGAAGAGCCATCCATCACTCCAGAGAACATGTCTCCACTGCTCTAATACAGCTGCTCGACCATGAAACCCATTCCAGGTGTAAGCGATCGTGATCCCCCCCACACCCTGAATCAAGCCTAGGTGCTTGATTTTACACACCTGTGGCCATGGAAGTGACTGATTTGGATGGGTGAGTGAGTGCTCACTATAACGCACGACATCAAAAATCTATTCTTTTTGAAAACAGCATGGCGCTGCACTCAGCAGTCCACAACAATCACAACAAGAGCGTAATTGTGTTTGCTGGGGACTATTTTCAGCTGCGAATTAAGACAATATCCGAGGCTTTGTTGTACCGAGTGAAAACAAACATGGCGTGTGTTCATCTTAAAGAAGGAACACGTCGCCCCAGTTTTAAATCTTGTTTATGATCGCAGCATTGGATGCTGCACACGCCGACTGTGACATCATCACATCCTCGTAAACATTCATACTGATGTCTGCAGACTTGCTGTGAGCCAGAAAAGACATCCACGTCAGTGCTGTTAGGAACAGAAGACGCCAAAATAGGAAGCAAAGCGATCGTGGAGCCCCCGCCCCACACCCAAGCTTCTCATTTTTTCCAGCGTTTGTCTCTCTGTGATCTGGGACTGGATCAAACCACTGCGAAGCATGAGGGGGAGTCGTCTTATCCAAACTTTAAAAGGCCTCTCAATGCTCCTTTCTTTGGGGTGTGTTGTGGATGGTTGGATGTCTGTAACACAGTCTGAGTCCTGAGACTTCAGAGGAAACTCAAAAGCAGGTTTAGGGCTCTTCAGACCATCTTACCCTGCCAGTAATCCCGACACTTCATGCTTACCATTATCATCGTAGAAGATTCCCACGTCCCCGGGGGTTGTGTACATGATCTCATCGGGCTCTGCAGATAGCGCTTTCTTATAGTTGGAAGGCAGCAGGTTGCACTTTTCCTCCAGCTTCCCAATCAGCTGCAAGGATGAGAAAATTTAGAACAGGCAAAATGGGCCAGATGTTCTGGTTATTGCATATGTAGTAGCAAACCCCTGAAACTGATGTAGGAGTCAGTCTAGCAAGGTGATTTAGACCTGACTTTCAAGTATTTTAAAAGCACTCGGCAGGCTCTTTGTCCTTCATACATCTCTATTCTGTCAAACCTTCTGCTACTGTGCTCTCTAGCCTCAAGCAAAAAAAATGGCAGACGGTTTAAAAGATGGGACAGGTGTAATAAAATGAAGCCAATGCCTTAAACCTGCATCCTTTCTGGTGGCCAGCAGGAGGCGATTGCTCTGTTTGTCTGACTGTAAATAAGTCTGTGAACAAATGGCCATTAGCTCCCTCACTCTGTGACAGCAGTAATTTTCAGATGAGTTCATGGTCTCGGTTATGAATTTAAAGTCTAACTAAATGAAGCGTGATGGTCGTCATGTTCGAGGAGGGTATGCTTTATCATGTGACCGACCATTTACTACACAGAGAAGATGCACTGTCCTTGGTGAGAGTGAGAGAAAACAAAAAACTCTCGGCTCGAAGCTCTTTAACAGGATTTCACAAACCAGTGGAATGACAACTAGACAGATTTGTCCAGAGAGGCAACAGGAGTGAACTTTGCCATGGCGTCTGTGTTTGTTTAATAGGACTTGATTGGGCGATGCTGATGACGACTCAAGTATGTTTATGATGCCCTCAGCTTAGGCAGACCCCCTGCAGGGTAATCAGACCTGGGTGATCGCAGGGTGACTGGCAGTCCTTCACACTTCAGGTACAGCCAAAAACTTTCTTCTGACAGTCATGGTAAGTTCCTGAATTGCCCTCCTCTGGGCCTGCCACACCCCAACCTTTGCGGGATCCCTTTGCCTTCCAGCCCTGCTTCATTTGACGTTTATCGATTAGAACAAAATAAAAATAAGTCACTCAAAATCATAACTTCTCTCTCTGGCAAATTTCTTATCCCACAGAGCTAACCAAGGACACCTACACACTCCCCACACAGGGATAATTAATGCAGACATCACAGTGCAGAGAGGCTCCAGCTGTGGCTGCCTGATGTGGAAGTTCACCGTGCGGTAAACAGAAACGGCGTTGCCACAGCAAACAGATGGATCTGCATCCACCTCACCCCAACAACTACATCCTTCTCCGTCACACCAATCCTCCTCATGTCCTCCTTCACTACATTCATGAACCTCCCGAGGTCTTCCTCTTTCCTCCTGCCTGAAAATTCTTTATTCAACATCCTTTGCCCAGTATATCCGCTATCACTCCTGTGCACAAGTCCAAACCATCTCAGCCCAGCTCAACGATGCTCTAATTTCCTGTTCTCCTTCCCTCTGTTACCAGGTAAATATGTCCCTGATGCAGGTATATTTACTGTACTCACGTCTTTAGCTACGAGGCCCTCCAAGGCTTCAAACTGGCACTGTGACAGCAGCCTGGAAACATGAGAGAAGGCCTGCAGGAAACAGAACACCATCATTAACAACACATTAACACACAGCACGGCGAAATCTGGGCTCTGCAGCTCAGCCTTGCACCCACCTGCTTCGCCCCCTCCGTGAACTCCTCTATGCTGAACTCTTTGTCGAAGTACGTCCTGATGAGGAAGTAGTAAATCCGGGTGCGGAACCAGATGAAAGGGTTCGGGATACCCACCACCACCACCTTCTGGTGCTTCTGCTCTCCCCGATCCGAGCTGTAGCGACGGACCGCTGCCGCACCAGCGGCGGGGGAACAGGGAGACAGTCGCCTGTTACCGAGCCGGTTCAGGACGAGCCGCTCTTTTAAAAACAAATGACTGAAGCTAAATGTTGACGGCAACCTAAAACAACCTCTTAACATGGGTAGCGCCATCTTTTTCTGTAGGTTTGCTGAAGCCAGAGAGCGTCTGATAAAGTGAAGAACTGCCATTCTTTGAACTTCGGGTTTCATAGGGGGCGCTCGCTATATCGGCGCCTAATGTTTGTAGCCAAAATTGTCAGTTTAGCGGGGTAAATGTTTTTTTACTGGCTTAGCTACGCTTCTAACGTTTAGTTATCGGTTGTAAACAGGAACTACTGAGGAATAACCGATCAATCAGCACGCAATAGCAAAATGCTAGCGTTTTATGAGCAAACCGGCTTCCCATAAGAAAAGCTAACAGGACATAAGCGTCATTTTTATTTTAGGAGAGACACATTATTGATGCTCTGGTTGTAAAAAAAAAAAAAAAGAAAAAAATATGGCCTTTTTTGTTTAACGGCAGATGTAAATATTCGTTTATATCGTCCCCTGCTGCTTCCCCTGCTGACCTGCAGCTGTTTTTTGTACAATGAAATTAACAGGAAGTGGACGGTCTTCCCCCATATCTGCTCTTGACGAAGCCCTTTTGTCCATCTTCTTGTATCTTCCGGTTAGAAACACGTCGCGCATTAGAACCATGGAAAACAGATATTTATAAAACACACAGTGACACAGGTTTTGTTTTGTTTTTAAAAAAAAATATCATTAAAACAAATCTAGTAGTTACGAATATTTTAAAGTTTATCCTGCTTTTCTTTTAAAGCCAACTTTTACATTTATTTTCGTTTCTATAGGGAACTTTGATGGCGTAACACCCAGTCTGAGTGTTTACAATCACTGGCTGACGAATTTCTACGTAAAATCATGTTAAATGGAGCTCCAGGAGAAACTATTTGTGCCGGTGTTCGCAGCAGCAGACAGGGAGGTGTTTCTGGAGAACATTTATCCACAGGTGAGACGGATGTGCTCACTGCACGAGGACAGGGCCGCAGGAAAACGTGACAGCAGTATTTCACATGAGCACCACCACACTCACTCATACATATTTAATTCTCCACCACAGCCCGCTTTATAAAAAGAATCCAGCCACTTCTAATTGCCACAGAAAATACATTATAGAAGTAAAAATACATACGTTTTAACATCAAAATATCCTGAAATACTAAAATACAAAATACTAAAAGTGCTCCTTATGCAGAAACATGTAAATTATGTATTGGATCATTACTATTGATTCATTTACGCGTATTTTGCTTTAACGCTGCAGGTAGAGATCGTTTGAATGATTTATATTTTAAGCCAGGTAAAAGGATGTTTATTCTGAAGGGATGTGAGGTCTAAGAAAGTATATTTCACTTCCTGTCTCTCATAAAATCAAAGCGCTGATCTTCAGCATTCAAGCTAACAAATTATTCAAGGTTGAGGTTTAATTTGGGTGTGAGAAAGTTTTAAAATTAAACTGAGTGTGCAGCTTTTCCAGACACAGTCCAAAGAACAGGAACACTTTCACAGTAAAAACAAACAAACATCAATTTGGACTTTCTTACTAACACTTCACTGCTATCGGGGAAGTTTTTATGCATACAGTGTTAGAGATGTCTGAGACTTTTGCACAACTTCTTTGTATTTTGCTCAGAACGTGGTAAATAGAGTCAGCAATTTTTTCAAATAACCACAAGGAACACGGTTTATGAGGCAAAAACAGAGTTTGTATAATTCTAACAAGCTTGAGATTCAATATTTGGTCTGACAACCTTTATTCTGAAATGCAGCCTGAACTCTCGTTGGCAGCTTTCTTGTCATTTCTTTAAGTAGTCTTCAGGAATAGTTCTCCAGGTTTCTTGAAGGACACTCAAAGCTTTTCTTTAGATGTTGTCCTGAAGTTAGATTCATCCTTCTGTATTCCTCTGGGTTTCAGTCTAGTCTCTGTGTAATTTAGCAAACCCCATCAATCATTTTTTCCCTGTTTCACCTTTTTAAGAATGGCTTCTTAACAGCCACCCTTCCACTGAGACCATCGGGGAACAGATGCATCTCATGTTGTGTGGCAGGTCTTTGCTGGATTCGTTACTCTCTCTTTATCTGCTGCAAATAGTTTTTTTTTAAGGCCTGCTGCTTTTTCTTTTGTCCTCCACTTTTCCTGTTTTCTCACTATTTTCTAAGGACACACTGCACACTATGCTGACATATGCCAGGTTGTCATCAGTTAGCTCACTGGGAATGATCTCGTCAGTACAGAAATGCAGTTTTATTGCTCTTGGACTGTGTTATGTCGAGTGGTGTTAAAATAAATTGCTTAACTTTGGGATCGTAGGTATGTTAATTTGCAATTTGAAGTGAAGTGTCTCCTCGGGTCTGTTATCCCTGCAGCGTCGACCAGCCGTTCTCAGAGGCGTGTCTCTGGGTCCCTGCCTGGAGAAGTGGACAGTAGACTATCTTGGAGAAAAAGCAGGAGACAAGGAGGTGAAGATTCACGTGTCTACGGTGCCACAGATGGATTTCCTTCACAAGAACTTTGCCTACAAGTGAGCTGACGTTCACACACGCGAGTTTGTACTGCTTTTAGAGCTTTTTCTGGGCTGAGTGTCACACAGCTCTTTAAAAACTCAAAGAGCCAAAATGTCCTCACAGTGGTAGATGTAAACACACAGACGCAGACAGCGGTAAATCTCCAGACTTGTCATGTGCTCCACGTTGACAGGACTCTGCCATTTAATGAATTTGTGAAAAGAGCATCAGAGAAGAAACACTCTGACTTCTTCCTGTCTGAGGTGAGGATCAGAAAGCATCTAATAAAATACACGAAAGTAATCTTTTAATGAGAATGTGCTCGGTTTGGTTTCAGGATGAGAGGTACTACCTTAGATCTCTGGGGGAGGACGTCAGAAAGGTATGAAGAAGACTTTCGATCTCACAAAGAACGGAGCCTGATGATCTATTTTTTTTTGGTACATTGCAGCAAATATATTTAAAAACATGTCCTCACTACAGGTGCTTTTTCTTCCCTCTTGCAGGAACCGGCTGACATCAGCAAACAGTTCCCGGGCTTGGCGGAGGACTTTCACACGCCCGACTTCTTTGAACCTGAGCAGTTCTTCTCCAGCGTGTTCCGCATCAGCTCCTGCGGTCTGCAGCTGTGGACGCACTACGATGTGAGTTTGAGAGGCAGCCGTCTCAGGACTGTTGGTGTATTTTCCTAAACATGCACGGTCCTTTCTTCTTGGTTTTTTGCACTTTGGTTCCTTCAGGTGATGGACAACCTGCTGGCTCAGGTGACCGGGACAAAGAGAGTGGTCCTCTACAGCCCCCAGGATGCTTTGCACCTCTACCTGTCAGGTTAGTGGCTGCAAAAAAACAAACAAAAAAACTTCCTGTTTTTTAATGCTACCACATCTACTGTGTCCACTCACAGTAAAGGGACACTTAGTACCAAAATCACATGAAGAGGTTTTCTACATGATTCTGCCACAAGTTGCCCGTTTTTGGAGATATCTGCAGGATCTTCTCGAACACATTAGAAGAACAAGTACCTGCAGCTTTAGCATTTTGGTTGCTAAATGTTGTTTTTTGAAGACAGAGGTTAAAGTTAAACACCAATATGCACGAGCTTGGTTAGCAGCGTGTTTCCCATTGTTTCCCATTAGGTGATAAGTCAGAGGTTTTGGACATTGATGCCCCCGATCTGAAGCGGTTTCCCGAGTTTGTGAAAGCAAAGAGATACGAGTGCGTGCTAGAGCCCGGAGATCTGCTTTTCATCCCCGGTAGGTGAAGTGCTTCCTTCCTCCTACAGCCAAGCATAAAACGCGACTGAACCCAGCGCTCCTGTTTTCACAGCTCTGTGGTTCCACAACACGCTGGCTCTGCAGTTTGGAGTGGGCGTTAATGTGTTCTGGCGCCATCTACCTGCAGACAGCTACGACAAGAAGGATCCGTACGGCAACAAAGACCCCGTGGCTGCAACGCGGGCGCTTCAGGCTCTGGAGAGGGTGCTTCACACTTTGGATGAACTGCCAGCAGAGTATCGAGACTTCTACGGGCGGCGCATGATTCAGCGCATCCAGAAGAGGACGTACTGCGATAGGAAAACAGACGTGCAGCAGGACTGAGACTACATTACCCAGCAGTCCATTTACTAAACTCGGATGAGTTCTGAGACATGTGAAGTATCTAGAAAAGCAGCGGTGCTTTGCTCAGCGTGGAGGTCGACTGTTGATAGTTTCAGTTTGTTGTGTAAAAAATTGAAATCGGAGGTGAAAAGTGAGTCAGTCCATAGACTCATGTTAACTTTACAGAAGAAGGAAACATAGATGCAGGTCACCTGTTTATATATTTCATAAAGCTTAAAGATTGAATAAAAAGGGGTGTGACCACCTTCGGATGGTGACTACAACAGCTTGACCAGGTTTGTGGTGATACATGAAGAGAGCTAAAATACTGTGCAAAAGTCTTGAGCCAACTCTTATATCTTGCTTCCAAGCAGCCAAACGATTTTGTTAAAGTTTAAAGTGATTGCACGCAACGTTCCTCCAGCTTTCTAAAAGTCTTTTTAAGGGTTTTCTTTGGACATTGGCTGCTTTTTCACTCATTTTCAGTCTCGTCCTGGTACTGGACCATTTCCATTCTTAACCTTCGCCCCTCGAAAAGCTAATGAGGTATTGTAGTCAACCCGCTGGGCAGGCTGTTGGACACCCAAGTTTGAACCAGACGATGTAGGAACTTTAAAGTGACACCATAGGGGCAGCAACTCAAAATCTCAGACAAGTTCAAATCCCAGTGACCTTGACCTCAAGGTAAGAGGTTTTCTGAAAATCATAATTCTAGAAAAAGGCGATGTATTATTCTCCTATGAGGCTGAGGGGTAGAACTAGTGGCTGCTAGTATTTTGAATTATTTTGTCATTTTAGACAAATACTACTAGGCACCTAGCTCAAGAAATTAAACAGCAAATTGCATTTTACCTTTAGGCAGTTTTTCACTCTCAGCCAAAGATAACAGGTTAACAGTTTTTGCACCGATGAGGTCATTCTCAAGCTATTAGCCAAAATACTTGGCACATTTCAGCATGGTTTGCAGTGTGTGCTTACGAATTTGAAGAAACCTGACAAAAGAAATGGCAGGCCTTAAGACTTATATGCAGCAGATGAACAGTATCTGGAAGTCATGGTCTTAAGAAGCAGGAACAAATCCAGCAAAGATCTGACACAGGACGTGAGAGATGCATCTGGACCTTCAGCTGATTCATCGCGTTTCCACTGAAGCCAGAAATGCTCTCAATGAACAAGTCACTGTTAAGAAGCCATTCAGAAGGAATGTAAAACATGGTAGAGGGTCAGGTGTCAGGTGTGAAGATGAATTTCAGTCAGTGGTGTTGGAGCGGTCAAAATTTATGGACTCGACAAGGAAAAGCACAGTGATATTTGGATGCAACATTCAGTACCATCTGGCAGGTCTGTGATAGACAGCTTCATTTTTCAGCATGATGATGATCCCAAACACACTGCCATTGCATTAAAAGCACATCTAAATACAAAAATAGCAAATGGTTCGGTTTGAATTTTTTATTGCACAAAGGTTACAGTTCTTTGTTCCTTACAAACAGTTTAAAGCTCTGTAAACAGTGAAGCAGCATCTCCCCAGTGTGCTTTGTATCTCCTGCTAACACCGCTTTGAGTCCCTGTTGTCACATTTCGTCAATAAGTCTCAGCGTTTACGTTGAGTGCACAAGAGCCAACCAGTGACCGACTACGTGAGCAGGAGCAGGAAGAAGCTCCGAGATACAAACGTTTCCCAGAAGGAGGCGGATACACGCTGTGGGCAAAACTTTCAGTAAACTGCTGGCTACGTAAAAAAACTCCAAAAACGTTCTGACTGATCAGATCACATTCGAGGTGCTACGAAAACCATCTTGCATAGTTGACAAACACCCAGACTTTAACCTCATTTTAAACTAGTTTGGCTTTGAAATGCAACAAAAAAAACAACACGAAGCTGAAGGTAACAGTCTGAGCCGTGGCTAACGGCGCCGTGCACCGTCCTGAATTTCTCTTCCCTCGGTTTGAGTTAGGAGACGAAACATCTCGATGAGAAACAGCAGAGAGTGAGAGTTGGGGGGGAGGAAGCGCAACATTGGTTGGGCCCAGTTCTGGTTCAACCACAGTCACAACGAAAGTACACGAACGGGCGCACCCCTCAGTTCCTTCATGTACTTTCTGGGTGTGTGCAGGATGCTACGAAAAACACTCATCGGACAGAAAACAAAGAAATGGCACGTGGCTTGTTGGTGTTCTCTATTCTGTGGATAACTAGGTTTGATTTTTTTTGTGTTTTATTAAGGTTGCTATTAGGGCAGCTGAAAGAGAAACCCAGAAAGCCGGATGATTCCCTTTTCAGCCAGTTTTTGGTTGAAAACAAGACGAAGCTGCTTCTGCAGTTGGTGTTATGGCGTCTGCGCCATGCCGCGGGTGGACTTCATCTTCTCCAGTCTTTTAGAGAGGTGGCTGTTGTTGGACTCGAGCTCCTCGATCTTGTCCAGTGCTGATCGCAGCTGTTGGATTAAATGGAGGAGAGAGAACAGATTATCTTTTGAACTGGAGCCTCTGACATTATCCAGCTTGTACTTCTGGAGTGAGAAAACGATGCTCTACCTCTCTCTGGAGTTTCCGCTTCTCCGCCTTCAGGTCGTCTTCAATTTTTTCAGCGTTTTCGGCAGCAGACTTGTAGCGTGTCACCTGACCTTCGAGTCTGGTCACCTGCATAACAAAATAAAAGCCATGAAATAAAATTCAGCATTTAAGTCTTTTTTTTTGAAAATCTAAAAACTTTGACACTGCCTATTTGAAAAGCCAATTAAAATATGTTTGGCAGATAACTCTGAAAGCTCCCTCTCCAGTAAGTTTTAAACTCCAGACGGTGAGCTTCAGCTCCCCAACAGGAACCTGCTACAGGGGGAGAACTTGTTCATGCAATGCTACATCTAGATGGAGAGCAGAATGAGGGCCTCCAAAACAGAGACCTGCCCTGCATGCAGGTAGCGCTAGCTGATTAGCAGTGACTGAACTTTCAAAATAAAACACACAGAGCATCTTTAATGATTCTTCTCCGCTTACATTTTGTTCTAATGCCGTCGCCTCTTGCTCTGCCTTCACGAGTTTGAACTTCAACTCACTGATCTGCCTGGTGGAGTCTCCTAGAAGGAATTTAAAGAGATTTATTTATTTATTTTAAATCACAGACACCAACTTTAAAACTAGAAGGCTGTTTCTGGTTTACTTGACCTACTCTGTAATTCCATTATGTTTGGATCATTTCCGTTTTCAATAATTTCAGCGTCCGGGCTGCTGTCTGTGCCGTTCCTCTGAGTTTTCTGTTCCAGCTGGGCTTTTAGTTTCTTTACCTGTAATAGAGACATCAAAAGGACTCATCAGTCAATTCTGTTAAAAACTTTAAAAAGTACGCTGCACACAAAAAAAACGCCAAATTTAAAACAAGACACAGGTGGTGCTGGTGCAACGAGAGAAGTAAAAGATTTTTACAGATGTGTGTCGAGATTTTAATTACATTTTCATTGCTTCATTCCATAAAAGAACTTGGGAAAACGACATGTGCCAGACAGACTTGTAAGTTAAACCTGCTCTGCTCACCTGCTCTATCATTTTCTCACGCTCATCCACCAGTTTCCTCAGACGAATCTCTGAAATGAAAGCACATATTTAAAAAACAAACAAAAAAAAACAGGAACGCAGCAAAGTCACAACTTCCTAATAATTACAAAGACTTTGTTCCATCTTAAAAAGGAAAATAAGATCACATACCAGGGGTGGGAGGACCCGGAGAGATGATAGGGAGGGAGCTGGGGTTGATGCATGCAACAGAGCAGGCATCCAATGATGGAGCGGTGTGTGAGGGAAGGGGGGGGTGGGAGGGTGTTAGCATGCACAAACTGTGGAGAGTAAGGGTCAGTGCAAGAGCACACAGCTTCCTGCATTATACTCACACTGCGTGACAACACACAATGAGCTAGAAAAATTATATTTAGGTGTAAATGGTCAGAATAAACATATCTAGTGAAAAATAATGTCATTAAAAAACATTTATTTAGAGCAACATTTCAAACAGGTAACAGCAGGGTGTTTATTATCATTTCAAACTTGTTTTACATTTAGTGCAACAAAAAACAAAAGTACATAAACATACATGTTCTGTGCAGAGTTTGTGAAAGCAAAATGGCTTTAAACACTGACACGAGGGACAGAACATGTTCAAGCTCGTTAGCTTAAGTCTTAAAAACAATTACCCATTAATATTTATTTTTGTTGTGGACCCATGACATAAGTAGATAACCGAGTTTCTGAAATGGCACCGAGATGCGATGATGCCGTTGCAGAACCGTTTGAGAGCAATATAATCAGAGACGTGTGACATGGTACAAGCAGCAAAACAAATGTGCATCAATATCTGAATGAATGTTACCTGTTATATCAAGTGACTCATGGCCTATGTGTTTAAACCTACAGTTAACTTACGGTTTAGATTTTCATCTTTCCACAAATTCTTTTGTTTGCACAAATGAGCTCAATGAAAAGAAATTAAGAAAATATACAAACTTACATCAATATTTATTTTGGAAAGAATCAAAGTGCTTTGAGGTTTAAACTGCTTTCTAAACATCAGTAAAATAATAGTAAAGGCATGTTAAGCACATCTGTAGACTACGACATCTTACATTCCTCTTTGCTCTTTCCTTTGCCTTTCTTTCCACTCTTCTTTGACTCTTTCCCTGACTGCGCTGCCCCTTTATTACTGCCCGCTTGGTCTGCACTCTTTGGTAAATCTGCATCTTCACCCTCCAACACATTCTTGACCACATCTATCCCTGCCTCTACAAATGAAGACGCTGTCTGGTTAATGTTCTCTGCAACACCTCCTAGCGCTCCAGTGCTCAAGACTTCCTCTGCAGCTTCTTCTGGCTGGTCTCCTTCACCGGCTTCTTCTTTGTGTGCGTTTTTCTCTTCTTCACACACATTTTCCACGTTTTCCGACTTAGCTTCCTCATGAGCCACTGAGTTTTGGTTTTCTTGAGGCACTGTATCGGAGTCTTTATCAGCCTGGTTACCTCTGTCATTGCCTTCAGCTGGCTTGTTTTCATTTGACTCGGCATTACTTTGGAAGAGCGCATTGTTGGTTTCATCTGCCATTAATTCAACTCCCTCATCTACTTCTTCCTCCTCCGGATTTTGGGAAAGAATCGGTTCTTCTTCTTCGATATCCATCTCATTAAAATCAAAAGGCTGCCCTTCATCTTCATCTTCCTCGTCTACTTCCCCCTCACTCTCCGCCTTATTTTGATTTTCAGATCGGTCTTTGTTGGATTCATGTGGTTGCTCAGCTGAAAAGGATGACTCTTCCTCCAGTTGATCATTTTTATGTTGCGTATCTTCCACAACAGCCGATTCCTGATCAGCTGAAGAACCACTCTCAGTAGCTTCATTTGGAGCCTGTGATGTATCTAACACGACTTCAGCACTGATCTCTGGTTCTTTGTCCTGCACTACAGTCCCAGTGTTTAAGGCTTCAGGGCTTTCCATTGATGACGCACCATCACAACTTTCGATTTTTTCATCTGGGTTAACTAAATCTTTAGGCTCTGCCAGATTTTTGTTTTCTGAATTATCACCATCCTGATGTTGAGATGTGACAATAGCAGGAGGACATTCTTGTTCAGTCTCTGCTCTTGGCTCCCCATCAGCTGACTCCTCAGGACCTAGGCTGGTAACGCCTAAGGGAGGGTCATCTCTATTTGAGTTGGTGACTTCGGATGGCTCCATGTCAGATGAACCTTTGATACCATTAGGGGAGTCATCAGCAGACGGTGGCAGGATGAATGTATCGTCTTTACTCTCAGAAGCAGACTCAGAGTCATTGGCAGCAATGTCACCATTGGTTGGAACGTGAGATTCTCCTTCAGTGTTGGTGCTCGTTTCTGGGCTGTTTTCAGTGTTGTTAGATGTGCTGTCAGATTTCCTGTCATCAGCAGACACTGCTTTCTCTTCTGCTTCATCAGTATGGACGACATCACCATCAGCCGAGATACCAAACCTTTCAGGATCATCTACGCTGGACATACACGCTTTGTCAACTCCATCAGTGCTCTCTGCACTGTTGGAGTTGTGTTTGGCTGTACAGATGTTGGCTTCTGTGTCAGGATTTGTTGGAGTGTCCATTTCTGGTACTTTCTCCGTTTCAAAAGTTTGCTTGTGGTCTTGTTCGTATTTTTCAGAATCTATTCTGGATTGTTTAAGAGTTTCAACAGAAGAAACACTTTTCGCTGCCTCTACTGCTTCTACAGTCTCCATTTCTAAAGTTTCTCCATCATTCGGTTCTTCTGTAACATGATCCACTATTGTTTCACTGTTTTCAATGTGGGCCACAGATTGGATTTCTTCTAATGTCTGTACTTCCAAAGTTGGTTTCTCCCCTTGATCACCCTCTTTGGAATCTGTTTCTATTGATTCTTTGATGGTTTCCAAATGAGAAGAACTTTCAGTGGGTTCTTCTGTCTCTACTGCCCTGTCAGTCTCTATTTCCAAAGTTTGTTCCTCATTCTGTTCCTCTGTAACATCATCCACTATTACTTTGCTGAGAGTATCTGCCTGACAAGGGTTTTCAGCAGGTGGTACTTCTTCAGTTTCTTCTATCTTATTCATTTCTAAAGTTTGTTCCGTGCCTTGATCATCAATTTTGGAGTCTGTTTTAGTTTCCTCAAGAATTTCAGCATGAGACAAACTTTGAGTAGGTTCCTCTGCCTCTACGATATCTGTGGTCTTTATTTCTAAAGTCTTTTCCTGGTTCTGTTCATCCACAACATGATCCACTGTTACTTCTTTGGGGGCTTCACAGATGGCCTGAGTGGGTTCTACTATTTCTACTATGTTGGTTTTCAAAGTTTGTCCTTTACATTTACTGGATTCAATCGGCTGCACTGCATCGGCTTCCTCAGATTCTTGCTTGTCCTGCTCTTCCTTGACTTGATCCATCTTTGATTCCTTAGAGGTTTCAGTGACAGAGCCATCGACGGTAAGTTCTGTGGCAGATTCACTATTATTTCCTGCTGGTTGTTTGACTTTTTTCTTTTCATTTGCCGTTTCATTTTTCTGTTTGGTCTTATCATCTTGAGCCCCTCCTTTCTTTTTGCCTCTCTTCTTCTTTTTCTTCTTTTTCCCTGAAGCAGGAGTACCCTGAGGCTGAGATTTACTGGGCGTTTCCTCTGCCTCATCGTTCTCTGCCTCTTCTGCATTTTCAGCCTCAGGTTGAGCTTCGGTGTTCGAAGCAGTTGGAACGGATTCATCGGTTAAATCTTCTTTTGGAACAACATCTGCAACTTTTTGTTGAGGGCATAATTCAGTACTTGTCAAACTACTTTCCTCAACAGCTTCCCGTTTGCTGTCTTGCACCCCACTGGCATTTGTCTCAACTACATCTGGACTACTTGTCTCTTTTAAATTAACCTCCTCAGACATTTCTGCTTCTGGAACATCAGGACTTGTTACAATCTCTTGAAGCTTAAAACTACTAACAGCTACATCTTTGGGTTCTGTACTAGGAGAATCACTGATTTCTGCATTTAAGTCCTCACTGAGACCATTTTCTCCAATGTTGTTTTCCTCCAAGCATGTCTCTTGCTCTTGAGGATGTTCTTCACTGGATGTTTCCAGTGTGGAAACATCAGCAGCATTACAGAGAAGTTCAGAGCTCATATGATTCTCTTTGGCTTCCTCGTGCATTTCTTGTTGCTGCTCTGGACCCACTTCTTCCGCTTCTCTGCTACTTCTCAACTCAGTCTCCTCTGTGTTGCCTGGGAGATCATGAAGAGCATACGGTGATGGAAGGCCAACAAAAAAAAGAGTAGGCTTAAGACAAGACTTTTCAACACTTCATCAAGAAGCGCATCAGCAGAAGTCAAGGTAAGACAGAACACCTGGTGTGATTCAAAGACCAGAAAGAGAAAGAGAAGCAGAGCGCCAAGATGACCAGGAAGCACAAGGAAAAAAAGAAGCAGAAGAAGAGAGGCAGGAGGAACATCAATATAAGGCTGCTGATCCAAGTACATGAGAGAAAAGAAGAAGGGAATACTCCAACTGAATTTTCACTAAGCACGCCAGATGTTGACTATTAAAAAGAAGACCTTTCAATCACTGTAGGATGCATCCCGATTTACACACCAACACCACCCACATTAACAACGTTAGTCGTGATTCAGCACTTATGTGTTTGTGGTGAAAGTGACTGAGTTGCAAGAGTTACATGAAAGCCAAGCATCAGTAATGGAAGATGATACAGAAAAAGAAAGTCTGTTAGTGGATGATATTTTAAAGGAAAAGCTTAGAGAGGTGATTCTCGTTATGTTTCTAGTTGCTTCTCAGTAATATGTCAGCCTGTCTCTCACTAAAGTCTGACTTCATGTTAGACAATAATGTGCACAACGTTGGAGAAGAGAAACATGTTTACAGACTGGTACTAACTTATCTCTTCATAGCAACTGAATGGAAGTTGAATTTCTCAAACAAACTAACTTAAACTTGGATTAAGGCTTAAAGTTTGCATTATTAAGGACGTGGCCACTCTCACAGACAGGGTGATGCAGACACATGCTGCTGTAGCTGCTGGTTCATACCTCAGCTAATTCAAGTCACTAATAATAAAACTAATATGGCTTGCTGAGTCTTGCAATCCATCCAAGAAATAAGCTCGTGCTATAGTATTTACAAGTGAAATTCTAGTACTTCATCTAATATTCAACTTACTATTAAACCACAGGACTCTGTGTGATGTTTTGTGCTAAGTTGTCTACTGTTAGCTGATGACTTTGCGCTCCAGTATCCTGAAGAAGTATGCCCCCTTTTTATTGAAAGAGAAAAAAAGCCCAAATGTAAACTTAAAATAAAAAGTCTAAAGTTTGCTCCAGTCAAACCAGTGCACATCTTTTATATAGTGTCCACAGATGGAGCATGTGCTCTGCCACAACAGTGTGGTACATGAATGTGTTTTGAATAGTTACTAGACAACGATGGCGATTTATGGTATAGAGAAAAAAAATATTGATGGTTCATGGTTTTAGTCTTTTTAAGGACTAAAGCTTCTGGACGATGTGTGAACTAGCTTTTCCTTTCTACCAGAAAAATACAGAGGATCACCAGCTTATCCTTTACAGATCAGTGCAAATCAGAGTCTAAGTGATATTTGACAGCATGAAGCTGGGAACTGAAGAGTTCACTCCAAACTCCGACTAGAAATTCAATTTCAATAGTAAAAAAATATATTCTGTTTCATTGTTACTAATGTTTTGGAATGAGAGTCTTGCATCAGTCGTATGCCAAGCCATGCAGTAAGAAGAAAGAAAGTTTTAAAATTCCACAGTGGGTTTTACCGAGCATGCTGTTTCCCTCCACTGGGGTCGTCTGTGAGTCCTGAGCGGGCTGGGAAGCAGGGTCTGCACCGGGGGACTCTTCAGCTTTTGCCACATCGACATCCCCATTGATGCTCAGATCAGGCCCCAACACTATTCCATGTTTCTGCACAGTTAGAACAAAACGTTAGCATTGGAAAGCACGAGAACAGCAATTCCCAAACAACTAAAGCTTACAGCGTTTTTTTCTTCCACACACTGAGTACCTTCAGAATATCTTTCAGCTTCACCACTTCTTCTCTGAGCTCATCGCGCTCGATTCGGATTGCATCTGTGTATTCTTTCTGTCGCTCTAAGGCCTGAGCAGAGCCACCCGCCCAAAAGAATTGCAGAGTGCAAAACAAAGTTAAAAGTGTGCACGAAGGGAAAACAAGTAAAAAACAAAGGCATTCAGGGTCATGCAAAGAAAATACTGATTTCACATCAGTAAGCTGAATATGTTTAAAGCAAGAACTGCTGGCTCATTGGCCATACCCCAATTTTTTTATCCTTCCACTCCACCGTCTCCTGCAGATCAGTTATTTCTCTAACAAAACCCTCCTGTTTCAAACGTAGCTGACGGATCTCCTAAACAGCAGGAAAAGGAAAGCAAAGGTGTAAACGTGAAGGAGAAAGAAAGAAAAGTAGAGCAGGTATTAACTGTGCGTGAAAAGAAGGAAAAGCAGTGAAAAGCACCCCAACATGCTGCCTGCAAGACGCTTTACACTCATTGAGTGAGTGGGGGCTGGAGGGCTACTCACGTTTAGCAGCTCTTCACTTTGCTTTAGCGTCTCTTTCATTTCATTGAACTGGAACTGAAGCACGCTGTGGGCATACTTCTCTCGCTCGTATTCCTGTGGGGAGCAAGATTTAGTTTAGCAGCCAAACAAGTGACAGAGGGCACAAAAACATTATATTAATGGCACTTTTAAAGACAGTCTGTCGTACCTTGACTTTCTCCTCGTACTCTCGGCGTGACTCAGTTAGCAGCTCCTCCAGCTCCATAAGTGAGTCTTTGAGCGTGTCCACCTGGTACATCAGGTTGTTTTTCTCATTGTCAAGCTGAGCGTTGGACACCATCGCCTTGCGATACTTCTCCTCCACTTCTGCAAGTGCATCCTGATGCATTGACAAAGAATAGAGGAATATCACAGTTGCTAGCTCCCATCACCCTCCAACTGGTAACAGCAAGTGGCTGGCAGACCCCGAATCTGGTTCTTTTTCCCCACCGTCGCCATGTGCTGTTCAGCAGGCACCAATATATTATATATATACATATATATATATATATATATATATACACACACATATATATATACACACACACACATATATATACATATATATATAGTATTTTTATTTTACTTTGTAATAGGGCTGGGCAAAACGATTATTTTCCTAATCGATTAATCTAGCAATTAATTTTTCGATGCATCGATGAATCTAACGATTAATTTTTCAATCCGACTCTATTTTGATTTGATTCGATTATTTCCCCATTATTTGACTTGTATAGCAATTTCATATTTACTAATTTATGTATCTCAATAAAAAAAACACAAATTTCTTCATTTGAACACCTTTTAATAAAAAAAAAAGCGAAATAAAGTTGTAGTAGTAGTACAATCTTATATTAGAGATAGCATTTAACAAGAAATGAAATGTGCAAACATATATAAATTTAAGGAAAGTTAACAAAACGTTTAAAATAAATAGCAGCAATGGTGTCTTTAAACAAAAAAAATGTAACATTCACTTTGCTTTCTGCAAAAAAGTGCTCTTCATTCACAAAAAATAATCCACACGTTTCTGTGTGTGTGTGTGATAGGGTGACCATATTTTGATTTCCAAAAAAGAGGACACTTGACTCGTCATGAAGAACTTTAATAAAACTGTTTGCATAAAGAAAAATTTAACATTTTTCTACAATTTAAATGATGCCTTCTCTGCGTGGTTAATGACTCTTGAAATAAAAAATTTCAGTTAGGCTTTTAAAAGTCATCAAGTGCAAAAAAACTAAC